>CM055873.1:32403294-32683294 GCA_029582165.1 Portulaca oleracea | reverse complement strand
AGAATAACATTATTGACACACAATACACTCAAGCATTACAACAGCGGACATCAAGAATTACAGCAGGGGACATCAAGTATTATTAATATACGTCCGACTCGAAACCCGGCCAAAGGCGAAATACACCGTCTATATTTACCCGAACATGAAATACACCTGACCCGTATTTACTTGAACTCGATGTACTTCCTACGTGCTTATGTTGTTGACATGCACCCATCTGTTTTCCTCTTCTTTTTTTTATTACCTAAGATCCCACACTGAGATCTTCCCAACGCACACCCATTTCCTTTCCCATTTTCTTTGGTTTTGGTTTCCTAAGTCACATGCACAATGTTTAAAAAAAAAACAGCAAAGTCTCTTTTTTATCTCATCCATTGATTGAAGATCCAGTGGTCTAAAATTCTAATGCTCACATGCTTACTAAAATTCCAATGCTCACATGCTTATTAATATACGTACCTGGAATGCAGTCTGACTCAATAACAACGTTCGGAACAACATGCGGCAGTGGTGTAAGAGGTGTCATATCTGGGATCAAGTCGAAACTGGGCATGGTCGGGTCCTTCTTCAGCATTTTCTCGACAATCCCATCCACTTTTGTGAAAAATGCATCAATTGACGGGGCGAGCCATACCGCGTCATCTTCATCTGAGAATCGCAACTCGCGCGGAGTGCATGTGACATGTTGCCCTACTTGCTGATCATCTACTCTCTGATCCGCATGTGCCTCATCAGCGGTGCCCTCATCCGAACCAGCTGCAGATTGCACATTCTGCTCTATTATGGATGTTAACAATGACCCTCCTCTGGACGGCATGAGCATCATCATCGTCCTTATGCAGCTTGTTGATCTGTTCAATAGAGGATGATAGGGGTGTGTGTAGACCCCGAAAAATTGATAACCTTTTTCGCGGCGCTACTTAAAAGTGATTGGGAGCCGACTAGGATTGCTTAACCTTAAATAAGGTTTAACTTTTAAGAATGATTTTAGACTCGATAAAATGGTCAACCCCTCTAGGTTTATATGAACCAAACCCGCAGGTTTCTGACAGAACCCGCTTGATTTAGGACGAAACCCGTCTGGTTTCAGAGGACAAAACCCGTCTGGTTTTCAGGAAAACCCGGGTTTTTAGGGACTAAAACTCGTCTGGGTTTTCAGGGACAAAACTCCGTGCGGTTTTTAGTGAGCAACCCCGTCAGTTGGATTTTTAGGAGAAAAACATTGAAGTACAAATGAAGAGTCGCCAGTTGAATTTTTAGGAGAAAAACAACAAACCATTTTGATAAAAACTCCGGTCTACGAACCAAAAGACGGATTCGGGGGCAAGGTTACGAATTTGACAATTAAAATTATCAAATCCGCCTATTCAAACGAATAGACTCTACTAGGATTAAATCAAAGCAAATAAATTGAAAAGGGAGGAATTTGATATAAATTTCACGAGTTTAACATTAATGTCATGCAAATTATGAATTGAAAACACAAGAATCACATGAATTCGCTACGTTACATTGCATGGTTTACATCAATGCGATAATTGTTCTAACCTTAAATGAAGTAGCATGCAAAGGGAGAGAAGAGGTAGAGAGAGTATACTAGTGTCAATACTCTAGCATAATCCGCCGTCCCAAAATGGAGGGGGAATAGGTTTAATTTATAGTGGGATGTAGGTTAGATGGGGCGATTAGGGTTTAGTTTAGGTTTAGCCGCGGTAACTCAGCCGGGTTTGGGCCGAGCTGCGTTCAGCTTTAGCCCACCAAACCCAGCCGGGTTTTCGCAGAGCTGAGCAAAACTCAACCGGGTTTGGGCTGTAATGTTGGGCCACTTTGCTTGCTTTCGGGCTAGAAGAGAAATGGGTTTGCATGCCACTAAATTACTCGGCTAGCTTATTTTTTACAAATAACTAAAACTAATACCGGTACAAAATCCGGTGTCTACAGATAGCCCCCACTTTGATCGAGTTTGAGTAAAACGATGATCAAAGTAGTCTTGATGATCTTGGATATGAATCAGAAGCCTGTTCTGAAGCTGGTTGACGCTTGGAAGCTTGATCCTGCGTCGATGTTGGTTGGCCTGCTTAGTTTCTTCCGTAAAGTTGACCGAATTGATCCGCCTCATTTCGCCGTGAGGTGGATCGAGGTGACGCGCTTCATTTCGCCGTGAAGCATGGCCGGATGATGAGGTGATCCACTTCATTTCGCCGTGAGGTGGATCAGGGTGACATGCTTCATTTCGCCGTGAAGCATGCCGTGATGATGAGTTGATCCACCTCATTTCGCCGTGAGATGGATCAGGGTGACGTGCTTCATTTCGCCGTGAAGCATGCCAGGATGATGAGGTGATCCACTTCATTTCGCCGTGAGGTGGATCAGGGTGACATGCTTCATTTCGCCGTGAAGCATGCCGTGATGATGAGTTGATCCACTTCATTTCGCCGTGAGATGGATCTGGGTGACGTGCTTCATTTCGCCGTGAAGCATGCCAGGATGATGAGGTGATCCACTTCATTTCGCTGTGAGGTAGATCAAGGTCACGCACTTCATTTCGTCGTGGAGTGCGAGACTTTTGTCTGTGTACTGAAAAGGGTGTAATCGCATTGTGAGGGCCCGATGACGGCCGCTGAAGATGAGTTCGTCTTTTTGTAACCGCCTGACGACCGACGTATTTTGTGCATTGTTCTGCAAAAAGAGAAGGAGGGCATCAGTTTTTCTTAAAATCGTAGTCGGAGAATTTACCTGTCATTCGTGCTTTAGCTCTCGGAAACGGGCCTGCAAAATCAGACCGACGTATTTTGAGTTTGCCATTGCTTCGTGGGAAATGGCCTGAAAAACCCGTCTGGGTTTATGCTCGAATTGCATTGGGCCTGAATTGCAGAGACGAGTTTGGGCTCATTTCAGGCTGCGATGGCCCATAAAACCCGTCTGGGTTTGGGCTAAATTTTTTTTTTGTGTGAGCGGATGAAATGGAAGAAGGCCCAAACCCGTCTGGTTGAATTTGAATGAGTCACCGCCGAGTGAGGAGGCATACCCAAAACCGTCTGGTTTGGACCGATAGTTGGGCTTTGTTCATTTTTTTTTTGTGAGTCGAGTGAGCCGACAGACACCCAAACCCGTGCAGGTTGGTAGGAGGCCCAAACCCACTGGTCAGCGAGAAGGCGCGAGCCGATATGAAATGAGTCTTTGCAACGGACCTAGGCAGCCGTTCTAGTTTTTATGATTCGACCCCTTGGCTTGAGCTCAACTTAGTGGCGCTTGATTTAACTCTTGCTAAACGGGAATCACTTGATAGTCGCCATAGTGACTTGCTTCCTTTTTATTCAAATAGCCCCGGCTTAGTGGAAACTCGATTGAATTTTTCTAAGCCGAGTCACTCGAACATTCTTGGCTTAATGCAAGGTGATGCAAGTGTTACACCTATCCGGCTCGGTAGCGTCTGAGGTGGTAGACTCCTCTTACTACCCGTGGGACACTTACTTTGGCCCTGGTGGGCGGGGCCCATGGGGCTAATTGCGCCGATGGTGGTGGCGATCTGAAGGTCCGCATGATGAGGATCGAGAATGATGCACATGCAGGTCTTTATGTAATGAACTTATGTAATGCTATGTATGACTCTTTATTATGCACTTAGGACAATGCAATGCAATGATGCATGACGACGCTTTTTTTATTTATGCACTAGTGCGAACCACTGATGTGATGCTTATGCAATGATGGTGCTGCGTAATGCACTTTTTATTCTCGTGTACCCTTATGCATAATGTAACAACAATGTGTAATGCGATATGCAATCTACATGGTGGGATTACTCCCACTTCCCCAAAAAAAAAGACCGAAAATTAAATGCTACAAGTAAGTTCGAGCTACAGTTTCGGGGCCGTCGAAGACATATAACTATCTTGTGGACCCGCATTATGACCCAAAATAGAGTTGAAGTGGCTCCGTGAGATAGCCCAATAAGCTGGCTCAAACTCGTCTGGGTTTTAGGCCCTGGGCCTTTAGAACTCCACATAGGCTGGCCCAAACCCGTCTAGGTTTTAGGCCCAAAATGATTCCCACTTCTAGGAGCTGGTCCTTTAGAACTCCACATAGGTTGGCCCAGGCCCGTCTGCGTTTCGCGCCGAGAAATCCTAACTTGGTGTGCAGTTTAAGGAAAGTTGATCTTGGTGTACAGGGCAAGTAAACCCGTCTGCGTTACGCCTTCTCCAAATCACAAGCACAAGCCAAACACCATCAAACCCGTTTGAGTTTCGTTATCCCCATTATTTCCTTGCCTCGACGTGAATCAAATCGTCCTTTCATCCTGATGGCGTTCGAGAAAAAAAGCTAGCCACTTGGATAAGCACTCTGTCCAAGGAGGAAAAGAGAGAGCTGGGGAGGTATAAGTTGACTTCTCTGCTAAGTTTGAGGCAAGTGAAGATAGATTGGGATTTTCTACGTGCTGCTGAAACATTCTTGGATAAGGAATTTTCGATAGGAAGAACAAAATCAATTCAACAAGCAAACACAAAGATTAATCTGGACAAAATCAAAACTCAGTTCGAAAGAGATAGGAAGAAATTTTCGAATCCCAAAGGAGAGAACAAGTACTTCAGAGGCATAAATCATGAAGCGTCTAAGAATAATGCAAATGTGCGCGGTTAGTTATGGACGTAGGTCAGTCAAAAAGAACAAACCTCACATAGGAAAGAACAAACACTCAAACACTCAATTTTGAATAGATATGTGTGTTTTCTCATACTCAAACCAATAGAAACAAACTACCATAAGCTTGGTAAGAACCTCACTCTCCACTACTGGTATGCAATGCACAAGTGACAATCAAAAAGACTTTTTCGGGTTGCAACGGAGCTTAGGTTAGGGTAAGGAGCGGTAAAATTTGGGAATGAGGAGTTAAGAGCCATGCTTGGATTGATTTTCAACGAATAAAACACTCTGAACTCTCCTTCTTGCTTAATGTATGCAAGGCATTTCACCTTTCACCCTGAAACATCTCAACTGAATACAACCAGGTCAAAGTTTTCTGAACTTTAAATTGAATCTCCCTAATCACCCTTTTATTTTTGAAACTCTTTTCCTTTTTTTTTACTATTTTTTTTACTTCTTTTTTTTTTGGGGAGAAGAATATCTATGGAATCTTCGACTTTGATATAATATATGAACAACATAACAAATACCAATCGCTCAAGATATGGGACTTTCAGATTCTCCCAAACTTCCAAAAAAAACAAAACAAACTCTCATCCAACCAAGCAAGGCAAAGGGATACTGGATATCAGAGGCCAAGGCTCGTATTGTCAGGGTTCAATCATGAAAAAAGGATAAACAAAGGCTAGGCGGGGCAAAAAGAACGGTAAATATAATGTAAGGAAGGCTATTTAGCTATGTAGCTTATCAAAATAAAATCAGATGCCTTAATCACTTTGTCATAGCGTGCAATGCAAATGTGTAGTCTCAAGCAAGATGCAAAACAAGTTCTAGAGATGCAACTAATGGGTGAGTCACTCAAGGGATCATGGAATTGATAAAAGTGATCAATTCAAAATTTAGGCAATGTGGACTCACGGGATGGGACTCAATCAACTAAACTTAGCCCAAAGATTTGCGGCACGCACATTTATACTTTCTAAGATAGTCAAACCAGTCAGATACAACTTTCATAACTTGTCTCAAAATCAGAAGGTTTGAAGAAAAAGGTTTCAAAAACTTTTGAGATCTCGTCCAGATTTTTCTAAGTGAAGCAAGTTAAACTGAAAGTAAGAAAGGTTCTGACCTCGTTGGATGGAATTAGTCTCAGCAGTTTTACGAGGGGGCTAGGCACGCTGGTGGCCCTCTGTTGGAGCTAGATCCAATGTTATGTGCTCTTCGTTGTAGCGGCTTGATTTGCACACTCAAGTCCTTCAAAGTCTCAAAGTCTTTGATAGATTGAAAGCCAAAATGCCGGGTGATGCGAGGGTGGATGCTTTGCTTGAAAGTGCTCAATTGCATCCTAAAGGGGACTGCTTCGTCGATCTTTAACAGCATTGAGTGCCATCGTTCATAATAAGAGAGGAATGACTCATCATCTCCTTGCTTCATGGAAGTGAGGTCATCTCTGATGACCTCCTTTTGTTGGAGACGACTAAAATGGTGATGAAGGCCTTGAATAACTTCTGCGTCGATTTTGATGTGAGGGGGTAGATTTTGGTACCACACCTTGGCCTTACCTTCTAGAGTGGAAGGGAAGACTGTGGTGTAAAGACTTTCATCTACTTTGTGAAGAGGGGCCAGCCTCAGGAACTCCTCTAGATGATGAGATGGGTTCTCAGATGGCTTGAACCTGATGCCCGGTACTTCAACTTTGTCCCTTACCCTTGATACATGGTGTTTGGGGATGGCCAAATCCGTGCAAGCGCCCGTAAAGGTTGGATCAACTTTCATCATCCTTCTGGTGAGCATGTCAACCTTCTCTTCAAGCTTCTTGACATAGGGGTCCTCCGAGGTTTTGGAGTTATTCTTTACGGATTTAGACTTAGCCTCACCAGATGAATTGGGTTTTGGGCCCCCATTTTTGGATTTAGGGTTACCCTTCTCTTCAATGCCCAACTTCTTGTTGATCTGCTTAATGGCTTCCAGCACGCCATTCATGGTCTGTTGATTTTCGCTGAACTTCTTTTCTAGCTTCTCATTGGTTCTGTCCTCCTGGTCTGCCATGCAAAAGGCAATTGCTTCCTGTACCCGCTCGTACAGCCCATCGAGTTGCTTGTCACCAGAACTCTCCCCAAAAAGGTTGTTGGCGAGGGATCCTGACATGGTGGATTCACTGGATTGGGCAGGCGGTCTGTAGTTGGGATTGTGAATGAGCCTGCCGGTTTGCGGATCACGGATGCGGGCTTGGAGATGGTCTGCTATCCTGCCTTATGGAAACTGGTTTAGTGCTCAAAAGAATCTTTATGCCACCCGCCCAATGCATGCATGACTTAATGGACCTATATGAACCTAGGACATGGACATGACGCCTACATGCTGACATAAGGGTGACTCACCCACTTTTATGGGAGTGCATGTCCTAACTCTATATGGACCTAGCATGATGGTAGCGGATCGATACTCATTGGGTCATTACTTGGATCGAGCCACGATGGATCATGTTTGAATTTTTATCGGGCTCAAGATCAAGGTACAAGATACAATGGGAATCTGACTCAAGGAGCGTCATAAAGGGCCGAATAGGATCAATAGTAAGTGGATCAGGCTGACTGCAGTATCGAACAGTTTGGCCCGATGTGGAAGGAGAAGAAAAAAAAGGCCCAAACCCGTGCAGGTTTTGAGCGTAATTCCTCCCTTTCAAATGGGCATAGACAGGATTTCGCAGCGAATCCAACTAGGCCAGGCACATCAAACCCGTCTGGGTTTGGGCCACCAAACCCGTCTGGGTTTGGGCCAGTCCATCTCTCATTTGATCCTACGCGGGCTAGAATGACGTCCCACTCATGTTTGGGCTAGACATTTGGACTCATCTTTTACAGGATTAATTTACATGGCTTTAGATTCAGGGTTTTTCTAGGTTTAGGGAGATGAATAGGGTACCACATGTTCTTGCCCCGGTGCATTTTCCCTATATGGAGTTCATAGGAAAAATGTGTGGGGTGTTGCTCTTTGGGTTTCAAGGAAACCTTTAGAGTGTAACACGGGTGAGAGGAGAGATCAAATGCTTGGCGATGTAAGTGCATCCCACAAGTAGTGACCTCCCGCTCTCGGGACTGATTCCTAGTTTTTAAAACCTAAACCAACGCTTTTGTGCTCCCCAGCCATAAAGGCCCAAGAGTAGCCTGGTATGCAATATGCCTAAAAATGATAAAAATATGAAATAAATTAATTCCTCCTTTTTTTAGCAAAATTCACTAAAATTTAATTCTTTCAAGTTTGACCCTCTTTTTAAGTTTAAGTCCCCAGTGGAGTCGCCAATCTGTAGACCCCGAAAAATTGATAACCTTTTTCGCGGCGCTACTTAAAAGTGATTGGGAGCCGACTAGGATTGCTTAACCTTAAATAAGGTTTAACTTTTAAGAATGATTTTAGACTCGATAAAATTGTCAACCCCTCTAGGTTTATATGAACCAAACCGTGCAGGTTTCTGAGCCAGGAACCCGTCGATTTGGGACGAAAACCGTCTGGTTTTTCGGGACAAAACCCATTTGGGTTTTCGTGGAAAACCACTTTGGGTTTTAGGGACTAAAACCCGTGCAGGTTTTGAGGACAAAACCCGTCTGTTTTTAGTGAGCAACCGTCTGTTGGATTTTTAGGAGAAAAACATTGAAGTACAAATGAAGAGTCGCGGTTGAATTTTTAGGAGAAAAACAACAAACCATTTTGATAAAAACTCCGGTCTACGAACCAAAAGACGGATTCGGGGGCAAGGTTACGAATTTGACAATTAAAATTATCAAATCCGCCTATTCAAACGAATAGACTCTACTAGGATTAAATCAAAGCAAATAAATTGAAAAGGGAGGAATTTGATATAAATTTCACGAGTTTAACATTAATGTCATGCAAATTATGAATTGAAAACACAAGAATCACATGAATTCGCTACGTTACATTGCATGGTTTACATCAATGCGATAATTATTCTAACCTTAAATGAAGTAGCATGCAAAGGGAGAGAAGAGGTAGAGAGAGTATACTAGTGTCAATACTCTAGCGTAATCCGCCGTCCCGAAATGGAGGGGGAATAGGTTTAATTTATAGTGGGATGTAGGTTAGATGGGGCGATTAGGGTTTAGTTTAGGTTTAGTCATGTAAATCACCGGTAGGGTTTGGGCGAATGCGTTGACTTTAGCCCACCAAACCCAGTAGGGTTTTGAGGTGAGCAAAACTCAAATAGGGTTTGGCGTAATGTTGGGCCACTTTGCTTGCTTTCGGGCTAGAAGAGAAATGGGTTTGCATGCCACTAAATTACTCGGCTAGCTTATTTTTTACAAATAACTAAAACTAATACCGGTACAAAATCCGGTGTCTACAGTGTGCATTATTCGATTTTGAACCGAATAAACCGAGAACCGAACCGGTTCGAACCGGGTTAGACCGAACCAGTTTTTGTTCGGTTTTCGGTTTACACTTTAGCCCTTATTCGGTTTTCGGTTTATTCGGTTTGACTCCTTCCGCTGAAAGTCCCGTATGAAAGTGTGCATTATTCGGTTTTGAACCGGATAAACCGAGAACCGAAACCGAACCGGTTTATTCGGCTCGGTTTTCGGTTTGGACTTTACCCCTTATTCGGTTTTCGATTTATTCGGTTCAGACCGGTTTGGTTCGGATTTGAACCGATGAACAACCCTAAAGGATGATATCTGCACTCTTGCGTCAATAAAATCTCGCAATTCTTGTTGCAAGTTCTCGATCTCACCCTGTACCAATGCTATTACAATCACATTGCAAAAGTAAGCATATTTGTAGTGGTTATTAGTGAACATCAAAGCTATGCCTAGTGAACACTAACGGTTACACCATATATAATGAACATTAAAGCTATGACTAGTGAACATCAATATTTAGATTTTACAGTAGATGGCGTGGATATTTAGAATAGAAGGTGTGAACAATTACAGTGGAAAGTGCAGACATTTACAGTAGAATGTGTGGACATTTACTATATAAGGTGTAGGCATTCATAACTGAAGGTGTGGACATTTATAATATAAAGAGTGAACATTTACAATAGAAGGTGTGGACATGTAACCATGCGTCTCCATTCCATTACAATCACATTGCAAAAGTAATCATATTAGTATTGGTTAATAGTGAACATCAAATTTATGACTAGTGAGCATCAACGTTGACCAAAATTGCATATTTCTATTTGTCACAATAGATGGCGTGATCATTTAGAACAGAAAAAGTGGACATTTACAATAGAAAGTGTAGACATTTTACAACAGAAGGTGTGGACATTTTAGAAAAGAAGATGTGGATGTTTAGAACATAAGTTATGGACAACTACAGTGGAAAGTGTGGACATTTACAGTACAAATGTGTGGACATTTACTATATAAGGTGTAGACATTTTTATAGCTGAATGTGTGGACATTTATTATAAAGTGTGAATATTTACAATAGAAGGTGTGGACATGTAACCATGTGTCTCTACGTGTCTCATCACATGCAAGTACATTTACAGTACATTTAATATGTAGACATTTATAATATAAAGTGTGAACATTTACAATAGAAGGTGTGGACATGTAACCATGTGTCTATATGTGTCTCATCACATGCAAGTACATTTATAGTACATTTAATATGTGGACATTTATAATATAAAGTGTGAACATTTACAATAGAAGGTGTGGACATGTAACCATGTGTCTATATGTGTCTCATCACATGCAAGTACATTTATAGTACATTTAATATGTGGACATTTATAATATAAAGTGTGAACATTTACAATAAAAGGTGTGGACATGTAACCATGTGTCTCCATTCCATTACAATCACATTGCAAAAGTCGCCATGTTAGTAGTGGTTAATAGTGAACATCAAAGCTATGACTAGTGAACATCAACGTTCACCAAAATTACATATTAATATTTATCACACTAGATGGTCTGATCATTTAGAACTGAAGGTGTGGCCATTTACTATATAAAGTGTGGACATTTTACAATAGAAGTTGTGGACATTTGCTAACAAAAATTAGTGGTTATTAGTGAACATCAAAGTTATGACTACTGAACATCAATGTTTAGATTTTACAGTAGATGGTGTGGACATTTAGAACAGGAGATGTGGACATGTATAATATAAAGTGTGAACATTTAGAATTGAATGTGTGGACATTTACTATATAATGTATAGACATTTATAACCATGTGTCTCCATGTGTCTCATCACATGCAAGTACATTTACAGTACATTAAATATGTGACAAATCATCAGTCAGGTATGTGACTATAGGACATCAAGGATGTTATTAGTAAACATCAAAGATATAACCCGTGAACATCAAGGGTTACAACAAGTGGCATATTTAGTTTTTGCAATTAAGTTACCTCCAAGCCGGCCATCCGGTGAACAACACCTTCCTTACGACGCCTCATTGCAGCAATGGCTTGGTTTTCAAAGCGTGGTTCTAATCGACCTTTCTCAAACGCCTTTTTCTTCATCTCCTCTGAGATGCGATCCTTCATGATTTCCACCGTCCATGCATACATAGTTGGGAATTGTCGCTCCTCAGGACGAGATGTGCACACAATCCGATCAAGATACAACATCTGCATGTATCAAAACGCAAATACTTATGAATGGCCATAAAAAAACAAATATGAATCTGTTGGTTAAACAAATACAAAAAAAAAATTGCACTAATATATCCACTACTAGCCTTACCAATAGAAATATGTATTGGCCCTCAAACCCTTGCGTTGGGTTGTCTGCCCTCTTCTTACAAGCATCAACCAACGGATCGATTGTGTAAGAACACCAATCATACTCTTTGATGCACCCCACATCCTTAACATTGCTAACAAAAATAGGCGAGCACCGCCTTTGTTGATTTCCATGGAAAAAAGTTGCAACCAAATATAGTATGAAATTCCTCCTGAACTTCACCCCACCGTCTATGTACCCAGCAATCATGTCTGGCATAGCAGACAGTAGCGGCGCCCCCTCACTGACGCCCCAATCAGCCCTCAACTCAGCTAGTACTTCCTTGTACTGCTCATCCTTTGCACGTTCGTCATTTACTTCAACGATTGGAGTGTCACCGTAAGGTGTCCCCATTGTGATATATACATCTAAGGGGGTTACCTCGATGTGTTTTGTCTCTGAGGGCGCGTTGATGCCTCAGGTTCATTGTCAGTTAAGGGTCGGGTGTCCATGTTGTCAGTTTCACGTGCCTTCCTCCTCACATATGATCTTGCGAACAGTTGTGGATCTCGGTCTTCAGGATCTTCGTTCACACTGTATCACTGATACCACAAATTTACATTATTTATTGAATAATATAGACATAATGTAACCAAATATTATTTACTGAACACTGAACTTGACACCAGTGAACATCAAGTACATTACAAATGGACATCAAGTGTGTGACAAGTGGACATCAAAGTCATTACAAATAATTTTTGTTTTTACAAACACACAAAAACTTACATCGGGCTGGGCACATCGGGGACAACGTCTTCGGCAGTGTCAAAATCAATCCTACTAACTGCTCCTCTCTCGTTCCCGCCCATAGTCCCCTCACTTATCGCCACCACCGGGGAGTTCTGTGCAAGTTGGGGGGTGCGGAAAGGAGATTCTTCGGCATCTAACTCAGCAGTCTCATCAGTTCCATTTACATGTGAGGGGACTGGACTTGACCCCTCCGAATCTTCATTGTACGTGCTTGACAGGTCGTGCAATACTGAAGATACCACTTCTCTAGGGTCACCAGAATGGACTAAGCCCACAAATGACAAAATGTTCAGTACTTTTTTTTTCCACTTTGAAATCTATATACGTCAGTGTGGACATCACAAACCTTGACAATGGACATTAACTAATGCCAATGTGGACTTCAAACATTATGTGAAAATAATTAATCATTGCTTAACCAAATAGTAGCTACCTAACAAATTCATATATTAAAAAACTTATAATGTCAGTGTAGACATCAACTTTTCCAAAAGTGAACATCACCATAGAAATCAACGGACTTCACGTAAACAAAAAATGAGAATTGAACACAGACGAACATCACCATGCAATATGGACATCAGTTTGTGTCTAGTACACCATTTTCATCAGTGGACATCAAGAACTGTCTTTGTGGACAACACTACTAAGAATCCCTCCAATATACATCTAATATACATCAATAGACACTACTAAGAATCTCTCCAATGCAGATATCATTTCCAATTGAATATCAAATTTTCAAATGTATCGTACAACAAACCACATACAACTCAACAAATCGAATTCACCTTGTATCAAACCCTAACATTTTTTGCTCAAAAGGCAAAAAAAAAACTCAATTATCAGTTTTCAAAAATCTCTCCGTCGGGCCTCAGTCGCCGTCGAGTATGGCGGTTTTATGCTTTGGAAGTTGAATATTCTCAGTGAAGGAGGGATTTTTGAAAACTCAATTATCAGTTTTAGAGAATGATGATCATGCGCCGAAGTAATTAAGACACCCCTCCTTTTCCTTTTTCTTTTTTTTTTTACTAAAGTCTCACGTGACCTGATAGTAAAAGGGCTAAAAAAACTCTAAAATTCTCCTTTTTTCCCATCCATTGATCTAAGATCTAATAGTCATTATTGGTAGTGCTCACTTGCTCACCTTAATACCATGCTCATATGATCATATCCCTATATATATATATATATATATATATATATATATATATATATACACCCCTCCTTTTCCTGGTGGACATTAAGTATTGTTAGTGTGGACATTAAGTACGAAGGTTGGACATCAACGTTTGATATCCACTTAGCTAAATCTTTATATTCCCTTTGCATACTTGATATCCACGAAAACCATACTTGATTAGGGGTAGCAATAATACCCGTACCCGCGGGTACCCACTCCTACCCGACCCTAGAAAAACGGGTATGGGTACTATTTTTTTAAAAAAAATGCGGGAGCGGGTCGGGTACGGGTATGGGTACAGAGGAGGACCCGGTGAGTACCCGATGTAATGCCCCGACTTTTAGGGTGTTACTTAACAATATTTTAATCCAATTAATCTTGATTTAGCGGAAGCATATAAAAAGCCGAGAGCGTCACGCCGCTTTCCCAAGAGGAAAAGCAAGGCTTTTGCTATGAAAATAACTGGAATAGAAATATATTTCATAAGGAAAATTTTAGAAAATGAAAAGGTTGTTCAACTACAATAATATTAAAACGTGCGGTCAAATTATGGAGGTGAGTCATCTACTAATATTAAAACTTAAAACTAATGAACTATGTGGCGGCCTAATTTGCTATGTGAGTTATCCTTGCCACGAATCTGCCCAAAAATGTCCCGCTGATACCTAAAAACAAAACATTTGAAAACATGGAGAAAAATGAGACGAAGCTCAATATATTTGACACTGTAATGTAAAAACATTTTAAAAACAAATAATTTTATTAAGGCCCAGTGTAAATTCATTTTGAAATGAGGGAGAGGAGAATATGTTCAAACAGCTGCAGGTTATTATCTGAATGTGGGGTCTAACCATATTTTTCAATAAAGACGACAGTAACAACAACTAAAGTAACAACGACAATGATAATGAACAATAAACAATAACAATCAACAATTAATAAACAATAACAATTAATAATTAATAAACAATAACAATTAACAATTAACAAACAATAACAATTAGCAGTTAACAAACAATAACAATTAACAATTAACAATTAACAATGATTTGATCTGAGATTGCTGTACTCTGCAGCATACTGTAATCCCGACAATGCGCGCACACGGGCCGATCAACCCACATGAACCGGTATACCAGCATAAATGACCCGGGGACAAAGACTTGATCTGAGATTGCAGTACTCGCCAGAATACTGCAATCCCAACAATGCGCACATGCGGGCCGATCAACCCACATGAACCGGTATACCAGCGTCAATGGACAATATATTCACAAAAGACAATAACAGGGAATAATAGACAATAAGGTTTAACAATGAAAAATACATAAATGAAAGGTAAACAATCACACTAAAAAATTAATTAGTAAATAGATAAACAAATTAATGGATATGTCCACATGAATTAGCCATAAAACAAGGTTTGTGTAGACACCAAAATAAGTAAGCGACATGAGGATTTCAGACATGTTGGACTCCTCGGGGATTTCGGGTGATATGGATCCCTCGTGGGTTTTCATCAAAGGAGTCTTTGGGTCAAAAGGGTCCTCGCAAGTTTGTTGGTCAAGGGGGTCTTTGGGGATGCAGATTACCGGTCAAGTCAAAGTCAAGTGTCAAAGGCAACTTTTGGTCAAAGTCAAATTTTGGTCAAAGTCAATTATTGGTCAAAGTCAACTCAAGAATCCTCATGGATTTCAGGAGATCCCAAGTCAAAAATCTACGCAAATCCAATTCTTCAGCCCAGCCAATTTCTCACAGATTTTTTCAAGAAATGGGGGAAAATTCTTGTGGATTTTTCACGAAAGAGGGACAAATTAGCCCAGAAACAAATCTTTCCGAATTCAATTTTCGGCCCAGATACCATGACCCGGTCCAAGGGTGATTCTCGCGGATCCCATGTCCCAGACCAGTGAAAATCCTGACGGATTTGCCAGGCTAGCCCAGAAAGATTTATGTGGATTTTGCAGGCCAGTCTAGAGAACTCCTCGCGGATTTCTTACTGTTGGCCCAGGCAAGTTCTCGCAGATCCAGGGTAATTAGCCTATAAAAAAGTCAATACAAGTCTAGGCCCAGAAAAGTCAACACAAGTCTACACGGATACAAGCTGCAACCCAGTACAAAAATCCAGCAGAAATTCTCGCGGATTTGTCAGTCCTCCTAGCAGAAATTCTCGTGGATTTGTCAGTCCAGCCCGGAAAAAATTCTCGCGGATTTGTCAGTCCACCCAGCAGAAATTCTCGCGGATTTGTCAGTCCAGAAATTCTCGCGGATTTGTCGGTCAAGCCCAACAGAAATTCTCGCGGATTTTCATATTGGCCTGGGAAAAATCATCGCGGATTTTCATATTGGCCCTGGAAAAATCATCGCAGATTCACATATTATCCCGGGAAAGCTCCTCGCGGATCCAAATTTTGGCCCGGAAAGAAAATCCTCACATATCCAATTTTGGGCTTATTCTACGGATCCTCGCGGATCCGAATAAAATGGCGCGATTTTCCTTCAGTTGAAATTGTTTGGCAGTTTACTCAGTCAAAAACCACCACTGCTCACTAAGTGAGTCTTCGCGGATTCCATAGAGTAAGGGGGGAAGGTGCAACTGCCGACAACTCCCAAATGTGCTGCTTATTAAAAGCAGGGTCGGCGAAGAGTTCCAGGAAGATTTTAGTCCGGTATAGGTGCATCCAAAAACATTCAGAAGAACTAAGAAAAATACTCTGTCTGTGTGGGGGATCCTCGCGGATCCGGAGTTGGGTATAGGTTCATCAAAGGCACAAAAAATACCTTGCCGGTACTTGGATCCTCGCAGATTTCATAAGCAAGGATCCTCGCGGATCCCACTTTGGTTCTCGCGGATTTCATAAGCCAGGATCCTCGCGCATCCCACTTTGGTTCTCGCAAATTTCATAAGCAAGGTTCCTCGCGGATTTGCAATTTTCGGGTTGGATAAACGTAGAAATCCTCGCGGATTTGTTGGTTTCCAGGGTCTCGGGTCCTCGCGGATTTTGGTAATTAATCCTTTGTTTTCTTTTACTCATATGTAACGATGTAGTCATTAGTCCCCGCTCGCTGTAATTTCTTTCTTTTTTTTAAGTACTTACTTGAATTGTTAATTTATGTGCTTTGCATGCATTAATTAAAATTTGTCGTGACAACTTTCCGTTTTTCTACTTTTTTTCTTTAAACCCGATGGAGTAAAGGCCACTTCGGTGGGCGGTGTAGGAGCAACCCTCCTACACTTGTACCTTTACCCCCGAGCCCGCTTTTCTGGTTCGTAGATCGAAGAGTTTTATCTTGGTTTTGTCAATTTTCATAAAATTGACTGGCGACTCCATTTTTTATACATTATTTCACGCATGTTAACATATTTGATTTTATTTGAATTTATTTCCCGGCCTTCTTCTTTTTGGGTGAGTAATTGATTTGTGTAGCCAACTCGGGTAGCTTCATTGTCCAGGAATCCTCGCGGATTTCTACAGTGGGCTCACTTGAGATACTCGTGGTCGCCTGGATCGCCTTAGGTCCGATAGTTGGCTTAGCAAGCCACACATCATGAAATCCTCGCGGATTTTATGGCTGTGAGCTTGATTTAGGCCCCTGCTCAGCAACCACGATGCACTACGCCACACCGCACCTAGTAATCCTGGACCGGAAATCCTTGCGGATTTCTGTTTTGGGTGCTCGGGCCGGCTTTGGACCGGCCAATATGTTATGTCATCCAAAGAGAAGAAGCGTTATAATTTAAATTTAATAAAATTAAATATTTTTAACAACATGAAATAATGAAATTGGCAAAAATAATAATTTGTGCATACAATAATTAAAATTGCACTCTAGGAAAAATAAGCAACCCTATCGTCGACTCGACACTCCGTGGGGGACCATGCCCTCCGGGCCGGGGGCCCTACAGTGGCGACTCCACTGGGGACTTATTTAGTAAGTGGGTAAGACTTGAAAAGTCGGGGGTTTTTTTTTTTCTTTTCTTTTGTTTGAAAAAAAAGTTGTCACTTTTTTAATTTAGGCATATTCGCATTTTCAGGCCTTCCCCTTTGTTAGGCACATAAGGTACCGTTTAGGTCTATCCCCATTTTTACCATTTTTGGGAAAATAAAAACCATTCAACTTAGTGGGTCCACTTAGACCTTCACTAAGCCGGTGGTTGTTTTCCCACTCGTGCACCACTCCTTAGTCCACATGACAAAGGGAGCAACCCAAGTCTGCTAATCTTGCCATGCACCCCATGGATGATGAAACACTCAGGCACGAGCTAGAGGTTAGGTTGAAACGATCTTTTAACCTTTAAACATAGATCCTTGGCTAGGTTGAAACTCATGCTTGTGTGCTATGTGTTTATTGACCTTCGAACCCAAAACGTGCCTTAATGCTTAAACCCTAAAAAAAAGAACAGAAAAACATGCATTTGCATAATGGGCCAAGATGGTTGGTTTGGTCTATGCAAGGTTTGAGCCCTCGGGGTCCTCGCGGATCTCAAGCTGGGCTGAGCCTTGTATAGCCCAAATCAATATTTTTACCCCTTCCATTAGTTGTCAAACACTTGTTTACGTCTTGTAGGGGGCTTGTGCCCAAGAAATCCGCGAGGATCTTGATGAGCTCGGACCCTATGAAACCTAAACTGAGTGGTATTAGGATCATACATTTGCATAAAGTCGTCCCATCTAGGGCAAGCAGGCCATTTGGGCCACAAAAGTCGGCTCAGGCCTTGGAAATCCTCGTGGATTTTTGAATGGGCTCGACCTTGTGTGATTCAAATGGACTCCTTGTTGTTTCTAGTCAGCTAAAATGATGTATTTAGCCCTTATGTGAGGCTTGAGCCTGAAAATTTGATATTGGGCTCGGCCCGATAAGGTCTAAATATGTCTTTCTGGCTCGAGTCTGCATTTACATAGGAGTTTTATTTGGGTTTCGCATATGATCTAGAGCTCTAGTTCGGTAATTTGGGATTCAAATAAATTTCTTCATCCATAACATGCATTGTGTCTTGTCAGTCGATGTTGAGCTGAGTCATGAATTCCTTCATCTTCCTGGACAGAATAGGTTGGTTTCAGGTATATCAAAGGGACGAGACCGGCCGGTTGGAGACTTTTGGCATCCACTATGACAGTAACGAGGATCGTGCGTCATCTGGGGCAACTGATAAAGAAGCGACCAACGAAGAAGCGTCTGAAGAAGGAGTTGAGTCTTTGGTGATTGATCCATCTGAGACAATGTCAGACCCTAACAGCGATCATCCTGAAGGTCATCCTCATGGTGATCCTGATGAGGAGCAAGTACCTCCTCCCCCATCTCCTCTACGTACCGAAATGGAACAACTTACCAACATAATTTTGAATATGTAAGTCACCATGAATGCACAGCTAGAGGCACAGAATCAGAGAATTGATGTTGTCATTCATGCCATGGAGGAGGCGAAGAATTCAAATGTGAAGAAACGCACTATGGGTGAGAATGAACCACAATCAGGAAACGAGAAAAATGGGTCGGTCCACGGGGTTTCAAACTCGAGACTTGACCGAATTGAATAGATGTTGAAGGAATCTACTCTTTTCAACAATCAGTTTATGGACGACGTTGGTTTCACGCCTGTCCCAAGGGGTAGACTTCCCCCTAAATTCAACATGCCTGATATCAAGTTCCACGGTACTGAGAACCCACATCAACATGTGAGAAATTTTATGGGGCCTATGACGCTAAAAGGACTGGACGAAGATATCTACCACATTATTTTCCCTTGGACTTTTGGCCCGGACGTTATGAAGTGGTACAACACACTTAGTGCTACCAAGTCCTCACAATGGAGCTTACTTTGTAAGGAGTTCTTACATCAATACTCCTACAACGTTGATATGCTTGTCACTTTACGGGACATGGAGATGATGAAGCAAGGAAAAAAGGAGTCTTTCTCTAACTATTTCGCTCGATGGAGAGCAAAAGCTGCTCAAATGGTGGATCGACCTTCTGAGGAACATCAAGTAGATATGCTTGTGCAAGGATTACAACCCTCGTACAATGCCCACTTAAGGTTTCAACCTCTCAAGGACTTTGTCTCATTGAGGTTAGCTGGAATCAAAATTGAAAGTGAGCTAGCTAACTGGGGGCTGGAAGAACACTTATACTAATAAGCAAACTTCTGGCCTAACAAGGGAAACGAGGTGAATGCCTTAGAACACTCCATGTGCTAAAGCACTAGAACAACTTCCAAGAAAAGGGATGAGCTAATAGAAAATACTCCGAGGTTGGGATGCTGATGAATTCTACAAGTACCACGGAGCCCGGGGACATTACATTGAACAAGATGCCTAGATCAAAGCAATTATCCAGAGGAAATGTTTTGGGTTGTATTGCCTTGTGCAAGCCTTTTATTCTTGAGTACTTCTTGCATGATTGTTGAGTCTTAGTAATTGTTTATCTTTTTGAGCTAGTTGAAGAGTTAGTAGAATAACCTGTGAGATTTTAAGCCTTCATAGACTATTCATTATATATATATATAGTGTCAATTTTCTTTTTGTGTGTAACTCTTTCATGTGTGCATCTCTAGAGCTTGGCTTGACATTCCTTAAAATCACATTTGGCATATGCATTGTGTTAATATGATTGAGGCATCCTTTTGTTAGCTACATAGCCAAAAAGCCACCTGAACTTTTGACCTCTTTTTGCAAGCCCTAGCTAACCCTTTTTCCTGTCTTGTTGTTTACCCTATAAGTGCGCACCCTTGGCCTTTACATAATTTTCTACCTTTAGCCAAGATAGAATGAGCAACAGTTCAGTTGTATGGGGCAGTTTTGTGGTTGATTGTTGAGAGTGAGTAGTTGGTTTGTTGCTACAAGGGAAGTGCATTGTTGAATATCTTTTCTACCCTTTTTTGTAACTTGTAACTATTGGGGTTTGAGTTGTTCTTTATGTATTCATGCTATTCATTGAAAAAAAAAAGAAAAAAAAAGTTAAAAACAAGGAATTCATAATAGAAAAAAAAAAAGAAGCAAAACAACAAAAAAGGAAACAAAAAAGAGAAGAAAAAAAAAAGAAAAAGAAAAAGAGAAAAAAGAGAAGTTTTATTTTTATTTTATTTTTGGGGTTTTGGATTTGTATTTAATACTCTATCTTGAGTTTCATTTGTTGGGAATGTTTTGTGCTCGTTTAAGGTTCAGTGTGGAGGTGTTGCATTGCATGTAGTGGAAATGTTGTTGCTCTTTAGGCACTTAGCTACTTAGCTCCACATTTTCCAAATGATTTCCCTTCTTACCTTAGCCTAAACCCCATTACAACCCTTTGAAAGTCCTCATAATTAGCATTTTTGCATGTTGTCTTCAGTGATGGAGAGTTGAGAGTCTTGTCAAGCGTATGGTAGTTGTATACATTGGAATGAGTTCGAGTGAACCCTTACATATTTTTAAACACATTGAGAGGAGTGTTCCACTTTACCTAAAGTGAGGATCTACTAGCTTCACTAGCTCATCAATTGGTAAGGTGATACATGATTGTTTAGAGGTACAATATAGAGTAATTGGCTTTGTGTCTTGGTCTTATGCTCATAGCATTGAAATAGAGTTTGCTTTGAAATGATTTTGACCTTATTGAGTCTCTATTATGCATCTCATTCTCATTGGTCTTATTGCCATGTGATATAAGGTCTTTTCCACTATTGATTAATCTTGCTCGTGAAGTCTTACACATTCTTTTCTTCATGGCTTATCCTTGTAGATACTGGGGTTTTCTCTTCCCCTTTGTCTTCCTTTCGAACTGGGGGATTTCTTTTTCCCTTTGTCTTCCTTTCGAAATGGGGGATTTCTCTTTCCCTTTGTCTTCTTTTTCAACTGGGAGCTATCAGGATACAACTTATTTTGGCTTAGATTTCCTAATCACTACAGGTTGTATGGACATTCTTTTCCTTTTGCTCACCTTTTAGCGGTTAATTTAGGGTGCCTAGGAGTGGGCATTTCGTTCTCATCTCTTCTCGTGGAAATGACACGTTGGTCTTGTCACTTTCCTTTATGTTCATCAGATAGCAAGATCAAGCTCTACTATCCAGGGGCGATAAGTTATAGCTACGGAAAAGTCCTAACAAATTATCGTGAGGCTGAATGAAAAAGTCCTCCCGGATTTTCAAGAGCGAATGTTCATTATCAATTCTGCAAGCAAGATTTTACATAAGAACAACTTTTTTAAAGCATGTTCATCATAAGTCAAGTCCCTATAACCCCTCACGAATTTTTGGGGCAGTTGGATCGTTCGAACACTTTCATGGTAGTTTGCATGGTCCACAATTTTGAAGAGAAGTCCTTAGTTGATTGTATGTTACAATTACTTTTTTCTAAGCATGTTTAACATAAGGTCTAGTAATAGAAGCCCAGCCCTTGAATAACTTTTACGAAAGCATGTTCACATATATCAAGTTGGTGTTGAAGATACGGGTTTCGATGTCTCAAACATCCTGGCAAATTCTTTATTCATGAAGTCCTTGCAGATTTTGGGTGGCCATCACTCTTACCAGATTCATATATGATCTAAGAAGCTTCAGCAAACCTCGACAAACTAAGGAAATTCAATGCCTTAAAGACAATGTCAAATATAGCAACTGGTGACCAGAACCAGAAACTATCCTTAAGTTAATAGCCACTAACCTATTAAGTCAGCAACTAAATACTTACTTTTGAACTACGACGGCCTGATTCCACTCATAAGTGGATACGTAGGAAGCTTTTAAAGTCCGGCCCAAATAATCAAACAAAAGTAGCTTCTTCCGAGTGATCTCCCAAAAGGATCTTATCCAATTTCCAGATCGTGCTAAAGAAAGTTAAAGCAGAATCCTTGCAAAAATTTTCTAAGAGCTCTCGCGGACTTTATAACTCGTAGAGACTCAAACTTCTTTTCTCATTGATTATCTAAAGTCCAACCGAAGTCTTGGCAGATTCCATGTTGACATAAGCTCTCTCTTCCCTCGAGATCCACAACTAGAGTGTTTCAAGATATCGATTCTCATGGATTAGATTAAGATTCATCACATATTTGAAAAAGGGGTCGAAGCTGAGTTTACGAATTAAGCCTAAAATGCTCACGGATTTTGGTTCTCACTATTTCAAGCGTTCTAATATTTCAAGTGTTATTGACCATAGCTCAATACCTAGACTCTCTTGTTCATTGCATGTGTGTCTTGCATCCTCAAAAATTAAAAAAGGTCTGCATTAGTGCATTAACATCATGCATTACTAGAGAAATAGAGTCCATCTTTGCATCATAAAAGATAAATGAGCAGTCTAAGCATTATACACGCACTCAGTGCTCATCAGTAGAGATCAAATCAATCGCTTCCAGACTCGAGGACTCGTTGCATGAACCTAGGGCCAACAAATCAGCATGTATGCCAAAGAAGTAGGTCCAATATGCATGTGGAGGAATGATGAGCTGGACTCAAGAAAACCTGCCCGACTCATTTGGATCCTCGCGGATCCAGAACCATCAAATACTGCTTCCCGGTCTACATATAATTATCTAGGCTCAAGTATACAGTCTAAGTTGAGGGGTTCCTCGGGCGGATCTCATTTTTTCGACCCAGACAATATTTTGGAAAATGCGGTTAAAGTACACTCCAAAGTCCAAGTTGGTGGGCTTTGTGCGGATCCAAGTTCCAACCCAGACAGTGTTTTAGACAATTTTTTCGAAAATATAGTGCAGTCCTAGAATGGGCTCCTCGCGGATCCCAGATCCAAATTGGCCAAAAAAATTTCAAAAAGGAAGCAACACCTCGCGGATCCAAGATCCAAAATGCAGTCCAAAGCCCACATGCACAAGAACCATGTAGATCCTCGCGGATCCAATTTCGACACAATGCACATTGACAATGGCATTCTTTTAGTTTTGTATTATCCAAGCCAAATTCGGTCCAACATGGGTCAGGCGGATCCCCGTGGATCCCATTTTTGCACAAAACAAAAATGGAGTTCACAAGTTGTGTCCAACAAAGTATAGTCTAAATGGGTTCTCAAAGTAGAATCAAAATGAAGTTGAAGCAAAGGCAAGAGCTCACCTGAAGGAAGAAGCTCCTCGCGGATCTTGACACAGAGCACCTCGCAGATTTGGGGTTTCGAAAATTTGTCAAACTTTCAAAAATAGAGCTTGTTAATAGCAGATCTCAGCTGGGAGTTCCTCGCGGATCTGCGTCCCAAATTTGTCATATTTTCAATGGTGGAGCTCATCAATGGCGTTCTCAAATACGAAAGTTCAGCAAAGCTCCCCGCGGATTTTTGGTACCGAATGTCAAAAACGGAGCTTACTTAGTTGCAAGGCAGAAGTTGAAGGTGAAAGAGCACAGTTCCTCGCGGATTCCAAGCGAGCCCGGGGACGAAATCCTCGCGGATCCATTGATTAAGGCCCGAGGAAAAATCCTTGTGGATCCAGAGAACAGCCCAAGCCAGATCCTCGCGGATCCTGGCAGGCCAACTCAGTTACAGATCCTGGCGGATTCAATGACCAACCCAATGCAAATCTGCTCGGATTCAAACAGAAGGCGCCCAGTGGAAATCTTCGCGGATCCGGAAGAATTAGCCTATAGAATTCCTCGCGGATTCGTTGATGTCAAGTCCTTACGGATTTGGAGAGCAAAAAAGTCAACATAAAAGGGAAGTGCATTATTTTATTGATCTTTTTACTATTTGCGTCTTCAACCCCTCTTTACTACTAGTATTATCTTTATCTTCATTTTATAATTCTTACTTTTACTACTCTTATTATTATTATTATTATTATTATTATTATTATTGTTATTATTATTATTATTATTATTATTATTATTATCATCATCTTTGTCTTTACTTTTATATCTTTATCTTTTTTTTATTTATCTTTCTCTTTTTTTATTTTTTTATTTTTTTTATTTACTAGTAAATTCTATTTTTATTATTATCACTATTATTATCTTTTACTAGTATTGTCACTAAATATTTACATGTCGTCTCCTCATAAACCCGTATATTTTCAGGTAAATGATTATATCAAGTATGGACAGCCTCCAGCAACAAAGCCAGCATCGGACTACCTCCGGTCGTTTTTCAATATTCAAGCTACCCTTGAATAGTTAAGCTTGGACAACCTCCAGCAACCGAGTTAGCATCGAACTACCTCCGAATATCAACCAACTATTCGGGCTACCCCCGAGAAATTCATCAAAGCCTGGACTACCTCCAGCAATTTCAAGCGGACTACCTCCAGCAATTTTAAGCGGACTACCTCCGGATATCATCCAAGTGTTCGGGCTACCCCCGATAAATTCATCAAAGTTTGGACTACCTTCAGCAACCGAGTTAACAGTCGGACTCCCTCCGATTAGCTATCAGCATCAGCATTTTCAAGAAGATATACTTTGACTTTCGTCTTACTCAGACTCAGTCAAAGTGGGGGCTAATTATAGACACCAAAATAAGCAAGCGACATGAGGATTTCAGACATGTTGGACTCCTCGAGGATTTTGGGTGATATGGGTCCCTCGTGGGTTTTCATCAAAGGAGTCTTTGGGTCAAAAGGGTCCTCGCAAGTTTGTTGGTCAAGGGGGTCTTTGGGGAAGCAGATTACCGGTCAAGTCAAAGTCAAGTGTCAAAGGCAAATTTTGGTCAAAGTCAATTATTGGTCAAAGTCAACTCAAGAATCCTCGCGGATTTCAGGAGAGCCCAAGTCAAAAATCTACGCAGATTCAGTTCTTCAGCCCAGCCAATTTCTCACGGATTTTTCAGGAAATGGGGGAAAATTCTCGTGGATTTTCCAGGAAAGAGGGACAAATCAGCCAAGAAACACATCTTTGCAAATTCAATTTTTGGCCCAGATACCATGACCCTGTCCAAGAGTGATTCTCACGGATCCCATGTCCCGGACCAGTGAAAATCCTGGCAGATTTGCTGGACCAGCTCAGGAAAAATTCTGGCGAATTTTCCAGGCTAGCCCAGAAAGACTGTGCGGATTTTGCAGGCCAGTCTAGAGAACTCCTCGCGGATTTCTTACTGTTGGCACAGGCGAGTTCTCGCGGATCCAGGGTAATTAGCCTAGAAAAAAGTCAATACAAGTCTATGACCAGAAAAGTCAACACAAGTCTACGCGGATACAAGCTGCAACCCAGTACAAAAATCCAGCAGAAATTCTCGCGGATTTGTCAGTCCACCCAGCAAAAATTCTCGTGGATTTGTCAGTCCAGCCCGGCAAAAATTCTCGCGGATTTGTCAGTTTACCCAGCCGAAATTATCGCGGATTTGTCAGTCCAGCCCAACAAAAATTCTCGCAGATTTGTCGGTCAAGCCCAGCTGAAATTCTTGCGGATTTTCATATTGACCAGGGAAAAATCATCGCGGATTTTCATATTGGCCCTGGAAAAATCATCGCAGATTCACATATTGTCCCGAGAAAGCTCATCGCGGATTTTCATATTGGCCCGGCAAAAATCCTCGGGGATCCAAATTTTGGCCCGGAAAAAAAATCCTCACAGATCCAATTTCGGGCTTATTCTACGGATCCTCGCGGATCCGAATAAAATGGCGCGATTTTGCTTCAGACGAAACTGTCTGGCAGTTTACTCAATCAAAAACCACCATTGCCCACTAAGTGAGTTTTCGCGGATTCCATGGAGTGAGGGGGGAAGGTGCAACTGCCGACAACTCCCAAATGTGCTGCTTATAAAAAGCAGGGTCGGCAAAGAGTTCCAGGCAAATTTTAGTCCGGTATAGGTGCATCCAAAAACATTCAGAAGAACTAAGAAAAATACTTTGTCTGTGTGGGGGATCCTCGCAGATCCGGAGTTGGGTATAGGTTCATCAAAGGCGTTCACAAAAAAATACCTTGCCGGTACTAGGATCCTCGCGGATTTCATAAGCAAGGTTCCTCGCGAATTTGCAATTTTCGGGTTGGATAAACGTAGAAATCCTCGCCGATTTGTTGGTTTCCAGGGTCTCGGGTCCTTGCGGATTTTGGTAATTAATCCTTTGTTTTCTTTTACTCATATGTAACGATGTAGTCATTAGTCCCCGCTCGCTGTAATTTCTTTTTTTTTAAGTACTTACTTGAATTGTTAATTTATGTGCTTTGGATGCATTAATTAAAATTTGTCGTGACAACTTTCCGTTTTTCTACTTTTTTTCTTTAAAATCCGATGGAGTAAAGGCCACTTCGGTGGGAGGTGTAGGAGCAACCCTCCTACACATGTACCTTTACCCGAGCCCGCCTTTTGGTTCGTAGATCAAAGAGTTTTCTATTGGTTTTGTCAATTTTCATAAAATTGATTGGCGACTCCGTTTTTTATACATTATTTATGTTAGCATATTTGATTTGATTTGAATTTATTTCCCGGCCTTCTTCTTTTTGGGTGAGTAATTGATTTGCGCAGCCGACTCGAGTAGCTTCACTATTCAGGAATCCTCGCGGATTTCTACAGTGGGCTTACTTGAGATATTCTGTGGGTCACCCGGTGGACTGTCTTAGGTCTGACAGTGGCTTAGCCAAGCCACACAGTCATGAAATCCTCGCGGATTTTATGGCTGTGAGCTTGATTTAGGCCCTGTTCAGCAACCACGATGCACTACAACACCGGCACACTCTAATAATTACGACCGGAAATCCTCGCGCATTTCTGTTTTGGGTGCTCGGGCCGGCTTTTGACCGGCTAATATGTTATGTCATCCAAAGAGAAGAAGAGTTAGGGATTTAAATTTGGTAAAATTAAATATTTTTAACAACATGAAATAATGAAATTGGCAAAAATAATCATTTGTGCATGCAATAATTAAAAGTGTACTCTAGGACAAATAAGCAACCTTATCGTCGACTCGACACTCCGTGGGGGACCGTGCCCTCCGGACCGCGGGCCCTACAGTTGAAAACAATGAAAACAATAGTTATTTCACTTTGATTAGAGTAGCTTATGTTTTTACACTTAAACAGTTTCGAAGGTTACAGTCATCGAAATATACCTGAGTTGTCGGATAAAAGAATAAATTCTTCCTTTTTGAGTTGAGAAATTTGATTTTGGATAAATATAATAAATAGTAGTAATATTAATATTAAGAGTAAATAATTTGAAATAATTAGTAGAAATTGGAATGAAAAATTGGATTGGAAAAATTACCCAAGTTTGGGCTGCTGAGACTTAATGGGCCCAGAAGATATTAATATAGTTTGGATAAAATGAAGAGGGGCCCTAGTCTTCCCCCTTCCCCTGTTATTACGCAGAGTAGAGAGGGAGCAAGAGCAGAGGAGGGAGAGGACGATGACGGCTGGGTGGTGGCTGCTGAGGTGATGGCGGCCAGAGCTCCGAAACGCCGGCGATGGCGACAGGGCTCTCGGGTGGCGCCGGTGGTCGAACATAGGAGGAAGAGGGGCAGAAAAACGGGGGTGTTCAGGGGTATTTTGGGGGTGGTTTTGGGCGGCGACGGTGGTGTTTTCGGTGAGAATTTGACTCCAAAAAGGTAAGTATAACTTAGATTGATGATTTGGGTCATGGATGTAAATTTGGATTTAATTTTGGGGTTGGGTGTTGATTTGAAATTGAGATGGACGAGTGATATGGGTGTGGATGGATTTGGTTTTTTCTTGGTGTTGACTAGTGGCGGTAGGAGCAATGGTGATCAGTGGAAGATGATGGTGGTGATGGTAGATGACGGTGGTGGTGATGGGGGGGTGTTGGTGGCGGCCGAGGGACACAGATAAGACGAAGATGAAGATAGAGTTTTTGTTTTTGATGGAGGAAATTGATGGTGATCCAAACCCAATCTACATTGAGCATTTATAGGAGTTAAGAATGATTATTTTTACATTTTCTGCACATGATTTGTGAATTGAGAAAGATTATTTTTACATTTTATGCACATGATTGTGATGCTTTGATAGTATTCTAGAAAACTAAACCTGGCAATCGGATGGATCGGATTGGATTCAGATCAGATTAACTCGGATTCAGATTTTTCGGATCGACCGTACTCTGGTTCGGATTCGGATCGAATTGGATGGGGTTTGAGTTCGGATTGACTCGGATGTGTTTTGTCGGGTTCAGATCGGATTCAAACCGGGTTTAATCGGATCGTAATGTTCGAGTGGGATTCGGGTTCGGATTGACTCGGACGGGTTTCTGTCGGGTTCGGATCGGAATATGACTGGTTTTGATCGGATCAGGATCTTCGGGTTATTGCTGGATCGGGTGGGGTTCGGGTTCGGATTCACTTGGATGGGTTTTTGTCGAGTTTGGATCGGATTAGGACTGGGTTTGATCGGATCGAGATCTTCGGGTTGTTTTCGGATCGGACCAAATTCGGATCTAAGTTTATAATATTGGGTAAACAATCTAAACATGTCATATACACCAAAGTAATGAAATTAGTCTATAATTTTATGCCAATTACACAGACCTTGTTTGAAAAATTTGTAGTTTAGATATATAGTGGCTGTGGATTGGCAGATGGTTTCGAATAAACGTCTACTAAGCTCTAAATTCATAATTTAAAAATCAAAATATATAATTTATAAATTAAAGGTAATCATCACAAAATTTACAAAAATCCAACTTAAAAGTAAAGTTGAATTATGTAATTTATAAATTATAATGCTACCAGACATTTTTTATTGTGATTGGTCGAATTATAATCGGGTCGGCTTAGTTTGGTTCTATTTCGGGTCGAATGTGCGTCGAGCCGGTTGAAAGTCCATTCGGGAAATTTTCAAATTCGGGTTAAATCAAATTTGACTCGGGTTGGATGCAACTTGAATAAGATAAAATTCGGTTCAGGCAATTTTCGAATTCGGGTTAAATCGGATTTAGCTTGGCTCGGGTCAGATAAAATTCAGGTCGGGCAAATTCGGATTCTAGTTAACTCGGATTTGGCAATGCTCGAGTCGAGTTCGGATCGAATCAAATTATTTCGGATGTGGCTCAGGTCAGGTAAAAATCAGTTCGGGCAATTTCAGATTCGGGTTAACTCGGATTTGGCAACGCTTGGGTTGGGTTCGGATCGGATCGGATTATTTCGGATCTCTTTCTTATTCGGTAAAAATTCGGGTTGAGATTCGGATCGGATTCAGGGTCTGATTATCTCCGGGTTCGGATCAAGACCGGATCATCCATTTCGGTGTCGGATCGGATTCAGATTTTTCAGATCGGATTTCGGATCTCGGATCAGCTTTGCCAGGTCTATAGAAAACCATGGGTGGCTTGAGGAAGAAGAAGAGGAAATGAAGAAGGAAGGTGACACAAGTATGAGGCTTTTGATGGGGTTGTTGGATGAAAGGGGGACAATGTATTATTTTAATTTTAGAAAAAAGAAAAGTTTGGTAAAAGTAATAATATTTTAAATATATAAGAAAAATGTGCCAAAAATAGATTAATAAATATATATATATATATATATATATATATATATATATATATATAAACTAAAATTAATAAATACTATAATTTCACAAATTAAATTATTCTTATTAGAGTTAATACAACTAATTGGAAAATAAAGAAAGTTTGGCTAATTAAATCAAATCATGTACTATAATTGAGATTAAAAGTTTTAATAAGCATAATAAATCAAGTTTAAAAATACGGGGTGTTACACTCGACTCTACCCGCACTTAAAAAAAAACCACACAATGCTTTAATACGCAGTCCATTCTCCACGTCCAATTGGACTTAGCCCAGTCTGTTTCACGCTTTCAACCCATACTTTTGGAAAAAAACCATGAAAACCACTATTAATGTTATTGTACTATATCTAAACTCAAATGTCAGTATACTTCCTTCTTCCTTTTTCCATTTATGTTGTTATTAAGATGCTAGTTTAGAATTCATTCAAATTCCTCCACTTGCCCTTGAAGAAACCCTAAAATTGTAGTTGAAGTACCCGAATACGATCCGTAAATTTGTGCATATGGGTAAAATGGGTGGTATAATTTAATCATTATTTATACCCGAATAGTACCCATTATACCCGCATATCCGGTGGGTACGAGTAAGGGTACTAATTTTTAGTACCCGCTAAAATATGGGTAAGGGTAAGGGTATTGATTTTGAAAACGGGTACGGGTAAGGGTACGACTCTACCCACCCTGAACCCGGCCCATCGCCATCCCTATACTTGATGTCAATCTTTGATAGTTGATGTCCACAAAACATGCCACTTGATATCCGCTAGATATCCAACCATGCTTACATGTTCACCAAAGGGCCATTCTCATATGATCAGTTCCCTATATATATATATATATATATATATATATATATATATCTCTGTGTGTGTGTGTGTGTAACACCCCCAGCATATTAACCATCAGATTAAGTTAATTACCTACTTAACCTAATGATTAGCGCAACGGAAAAACTTTCCCGAGGGCATTACCGTCGTCCATCAAACATGGACAAGGCTTAACTATACTCAAACACAATCAAAGCATGACATCCACAGATATACAAACCATCAAAGACACTTAACCTTATATATACATAATAATCAAATACATCCACTTAGGATAATACCCTGACACTTAGAGTATCACAACCCACCAAAAGAGCTGTAACTTTTACTGTCCACAAAAAGAGTCTCCAATGCACCTGAACCACTCTCACGAAGTCTACGAATTTCGCCCATCCGGCCGTCCGGGAGCTTACCCTTGCCCTTTCCCAAGCTTCCTAAAAAAACATGTAACTCAAAGAATGAGATTTACTCAGTACGTATACTACTTCCTAAATAACAAATAGTAAAGAAAGCTTACAGTTTAATTAAGCGCGGCTCCGTTACTTACACAATTAAAAGTAAGACCGAAAAGAAGAAATAAGTAAAGTATACTTACAAGATAATCATATTCAACTCGATTTAGCAAAACTGGACCACACTAGAATACCAACATAATGAATTCCTCACTTTGATCACTCTTGAGTAACCAATAACTGAACAAGTTAATAAGTAAATAAAGGAAGGAAAATAGCATAAATACACTTGAGCAAATGAAAGTGAAACATTTCAAGAGGGCCATACTTAAAAGACTCGGTGCCAGTCCTCAAAATCATTTTCCTTTGATTTGTGAAGTGTGGAAGTAAAGAAATTCTGGTACTTGGTTGATTTATTTCGTAAGTAAAAACATTAATAATAATAATCATAGTATAAATGCCCCTTCTTGCAATCATCGGCTAAGCCTTCGTATATGCATACCCGGACCGATCGTGAGATCCGGATGGTGGATAATTATCCTATACTTGCCAGATTTCTATGGTGTGCATCTAAGGCACTAAAGTTATATTTTTCTCTGGGTGCACTAAGGCACGAATATAGTTAACATGGGGTGCACAAAGACACGATATACATGGTGTGTACTAAAACACGGGTTTCCTGATGTGCTTTAAGGCATAAAAAGTCATGGGCGGGGCCTTATTAATCTTTAGAAATCCTGAAACTTTACTCTTGAAACCTTAATTTCTTAAACGAACTTAACAACAACTAAAAGAACCCTTTTTGACCTTTTTGAATGATGTTTGTATTTTGTAAAAGCTTTTAAAGAGGTAAACTCTTGACTTTTTACAACTAAGACTTATAAATGATTTTTTTATAACATGAATTGATATAGCATAAATTTATAAGGCAGTCGTATTGCGACTTAATAACTCTCTTGAAGTATATAAAACCCATGAGAACAATTCATTTCAGTTGTGAATCATAAACGTTATCCAAAGAATAAAAATAATAACTTAGTATATGAACTTCATATAAACTTAGCGAAATTAAATCTACGGATGCATAAAACAATTTAGTAGTACACGTACTTGACGCTTTAGAAACAAACACGGGACGAGCAGAGACTTGAACAGCTTGAGAGCAACGATCTCTTGGAGGGAATTAGGAAAGAAAAGAAAACATGAATTAGGACTCAACCTAGATAGGAGGATGGAGGAATAATTTTAATAAATCATTCGCGACTTGCTAACGAATTTATTTTCCTAAGTCGCACTAAAGAGGTCATAACTCTTTCCACAGACATCGTATCAAGGCATAAGAGAACTTTTTGGAAAGTTTGAAACATTCACTACAACCTTATAGTTCACCCCGAAGGCCAAGGACGTGGTTAAGAAGGGCAAAACTCTCATTTCATTAAGCTGCTCAGAAAATAAGTACCTTAAGTATACTTTTTCGAAGAGCCATAACTCAAGCTGCACTTATCGGTTTAGGGCCTATAAGCTATCTATGGAAAGCTCGTGATTCATACTCCAATCCTCATTTTAACCATCACTTGGTCTAAGCATGGGAAAAGGTCGAATTTAAGCCAAGAATAGAGGCAGCCACAAAGCATTTTCTGGAAAACTCAGATTTTTGCCTAACACATAAAAGCTCATAATTCTCTCTCCTGATATCCTACGAATGTATACTATACCTTTCTGGAAAGCCCAGAATATCCCCTACAACTTTCATGTTCAGTCTTTAAACCATAGAAACCTCTAAACCTTCAAAAAATATCCATCTTTAGACTGATGTCAAATATTCACAGATTCGCGCAAACTCACGGTTTTGGCCATAACTCCTAATATACTTATCAAAACGAAGAGCTACAAAAACCGGGTGTTAGCTAACACTTTAACCTACCTATTTATGCCATAAAATAGCACAAAATCACATCCCTAATCTTTTGGAAAAACCAAATACCAACCAGATTGCAATGCTTCTCAGTAAATTGCTAGCATGCATGCTTAAACTTTCGTGATTTTAGCATAAACCTCTCTTAAAACATAATTGATCATCACAAGTATAATTTTCAGACATGAAACACCCAGAAAACTACCATTATAGTTCACTTTAAGTTCATGCAAGGCCACCCCTTGATGTATTTCAGATTCCCATGCTCAAACTAACATGTATTACTTAGAAGACCTTCCTTTACTTACCCTAAAGCTAATCTATCCACATGCACTTCCCTTCAAACTATTTTCCATGCCTTCACAGTGAATTTAACTACAACATTCATATGCATGCTCATCATTCACATATTTTTAACTAAGCAAACATTAGAACACCTAAAAGCCATCACAACTTACCCAATCCTTCTCTTGAGACTTGAGTTTCTTCACTCCTCCTTAGCCAACTATTAGAACCACGAAATTGCCTCTGAAAACAACATAAAACCTACTAAAAATCATATTCTAACTATATTTTTTCATAAGAAAAGAAGAGGAATAAAGGAGAGAAATTACACTTGCAAGGAGAGGAGGGGTGAGATGAGAAAGGATGATGATGATAATGGTGCGATGGTGACGGCGAGAAGGCAGCAAGCAGTGGCTGGCGTGGTGTGACGGGGAGCCAAAGGGACACAAGAGAGGGAGCAAGAGAGATGAGTGAGGTGAGGCCTTTGAGTGATTATCTTTAAATGTTCATCACTCCCTATCATTACCCATATATATACATGCATAACACATAAGCCCATAAAATGAGCCCCCTCCTCTCTTTGGCCGACCAACATGGCCCAAATAAAACAAAGTTCATCCATTTTAATTCCTCTCTCTTACACTTATATTTCCCTAATTCCCCAAATTACCAAAAATTATAAAACCGTAAAATATTAACGACAACCCTAATAAATATAAACATATACCTCCTCATAATTCCCCATAATTATTTCCTAATTTATTCGAATAAAAGGACCCCAAAAATATCGGTCTCGGTAAAAAGAATTCATAAACAATTATGAACACCATGAGAGTCATCGGAAAGAATTTGCAAGGAAATAAAAAATCTAGAACTGATTCGAAGTCGATCGTTGCGCGGTTCAAGTCCTGCAAAACATACACTGGTTAGTAAAAGCAACGGAGCGCGCGCTTTGATTTTACATCTGACAATGTGTGGTCATAGATATGAGAGAATGTGGTCATGGATTTCAGGGAGTGTGGTTATGGATTTCAGGGAGTGTGGTCACGAAATCCATGACCACAATGTTTGATATACATGACCACACACCGTCAGATGTAAAATCAAGGGCTGTCATTTGCTCTTATCACCTTCCTATCTAAACTATCTTCCACACACACACACACACACACACACACACACACACACATATATATATATATATAGGAAAATTGGACCCTAATAATCCCTATGTTCGGTTTAGTATTTTTGTGGTTTTATAAGTAAGGATGTCGAACTCGAGGATGGGTGTGAGGTTTGTCTAGGTTTTTGGCTTGTTAGAGGTTCTCAATTGCGGAAAACATTAAAGTATGAAAATTAAGCGATTAAACTATCCCTAATCATAATACTAAACATGACCATTAAAAAGAAACACAATCAAACAAGTAATTACTGACTATAAACGTAAGAAATCTATAAGCTTATCAAACAAACATTTAATAAAACTCTATCTACCACTAAGATCAAAGCAAGCAAACAGCAATTAAATAGCAACTAATTAATCTAAACAAGATTAGAATGTAGTCCATACCCTTGATGACTAGTCAAAATCGATCTTCATTCTTCATTCTTCACCTTCGTTTGCAACTTTCCCCGAACAAAATAGAAAGTTGTGAATTAAGTTACTAAGGACCCTCAAATCTTCACTCTAAGTAAGATTTGTGGCCCTTAACCCCCCTTTTCACTAAAAGATTGATTGTTTGTGGCTAATCTAGGAACCTTCAATGGCAAACTTCAATGAAATCTAAAGCATAAAGTAATGAAGAAAAAGGGATGCTGAAAATTACTTGAAGAAAAGTTGATTACATTCAAAATCTCAAGAACTTGGAGAACAAGGCAAGAGAAAACCCTTAGAGAGAGAAAGTAAAAGCTAATTAAGAAATCATTAAAACCAAGAATTACAAACTAAAACTTCAGCTAATTGTAATCATAAATCGAATCGCAGCTAAGGCTCTTATAATGACCCAAGTTAGTTGCACAAAACGCAGCATCTCATTTCCAATATGTGCGCAGAAAACCGAATTGGCTCGGGCGAGCTGAATCGCCGCTCGGGCAGCAAGCATTCTCGTCGTGTTTCTTGTTCTCGCAACTTCTCCTCGGCTCGGCTCAGCTCGGTCGAGCAGGGCCCTTGCTCGGGCGAGCTGGCCCTCTGTTTCTTCATTGCCTTAGCCATACTTTTCGAACTTTCCACGGTCGTTGTGCAGAAGCATGGCTCGGCCGAGCCAGTATGTTGCTCGGGCGAGCCAGCTTTCTGTCTCTCCTCTTCTTGGCTCAACATCAATCGGCAAATCTTGCTGTCCTTCCAGAGGTGTTGCTCGGGCGAGCCAACATGCTGCTCGGTCGAGCAACCATTCTGCCTCCACCCCTTATTTCGTGAGTTTTTGCTCCGTTTTGGCTCCATTTTAGGTCACTCTCTTATTTTCCTACAAAACTACAAAAATCTCATAACTCGAATAAAATACGGGGTTAGAACATATAAAAACTCCCTAATAAAGAGAAGAATTCGGCTCGAAACGAGACCGAACACCACTCCCACACAAGGGTTTGCTCGCCCCGAGCAAACTAAAAACAAAGAAAAGAACTAGAAAGAGAAACTAAAAATCCTAACTCACTTTCGCAGGAATCGCGGATGCATTTAGCATATGCATCAAGCCCTTTAAACCCCCCGGCAGCCCGGGTGGACGAGGTAGATCTCGTGAGGGTTTATAGCAACTATACCCACAAAAGCCATAGAAAAAGGAAAGAGGGAAAGTGAAAAACAAAACAAGTTTAAAAGAAAAGAAAAAGAGAAAATGCTCGTTTCAATGAATCAAGTCGTTTCAATTAAGAAAACGGTATAAATCCTCCAAAAGGAACCGTTATGAGCATCTCACAACGCCTAACCTAAACAACTGCCAATCTTAGAAATTTTTGATCCCTTACACCTCATGTAGAGTTTAATGCCATTTGAAAGAGTTTTAAACAGTTCTAATTGATCCCGGACGACCCAAAAGATTCACACCCGAGCTTACAAAACAGCGAAACAAACAAAGGAAAGGAAAGAGTTGCCCCTCCCCGCATTTGGTCGCCCTTGGCTTGGTGAGGGCCGCAGGTGATGCAAGGAAGAGCCCCTCACTTTATTAACACTTCAAACTTTTTCTTCTTTTTAATGTCGGTATTAGCCTTATTTTCGGGAATTGGACGACCCATATAAGGGGTATACCCTCCCAACACGGTCTTTTCCATTCGCCTCTCCGTCGCAAAGCGATATAGGAGGAGGGTTAAGGGGCATCCGTGTCGTACCACTGATACCGGGCCCGTGTAGGTTGGCTAAGTGTATGGTGGTTGATGTCGTAAAGCCGACACGCCCCACTTAGTCAAATTATTTACTTTTGCTGCTATTTTCTTACTTTTGCTACTTTTGCTTTGGCTTTTGCTTTTGCTTTTTTTTTCTCTTTTTTTTTCTTTTTCTTTTTTTCTTTTTAGAAAACAAGCTCGAATATGAACCCCTAGAATCTCCCAGTTTCAACCAGAACATAAAAGAAGGAATGGGATCTCACTAGACACTTGATGAAAAGAATCTAATTAAGGTAAGTCATGACAATCGCCCAAGTTAGGGTCGAAAATGCTCAAACCGGTTTCTTTCAAAGAAGATTAAGAACGGCTTCTTGATTTCAACAACGAAATCTAATAAACAAAGCAAAAACAAAAACAAAACGAAAAACGAAAACTTTCAAGGTTTTTCACTCCCTTTTTTCTCCTTTTCACACAAAATTTTTCAAATTTTTCGACACAAACTACGAAAAACGAAAATAAAGACTCAAAACTAGGTGATCTACCCATGACAAATGGAAGTATCACCCCCCACTCCCACACAAAACTTCACAATGTCCCCATTGTGAGAAGAAGGGTGTCACAAATAAGGTAGAAAACCTAAAAACACACAACAAACACATAACAAACAATAATTGGTGGCGACCCGAGCCCACACGGCTCCAACAACAATAATATCCCAACATTCACACTCACGGGGTTCGCCACCCAAAAAGAAAATCAAGCATACCTCATGGATCATCAATATATTCACAATGAGAGGGATGGTTAAAGGATGATACCTGAAGATCGCCAAGTAAACGCACATCCCAGCACACGATCCACGAACGTAACACAAGAAAAAGAAACTTCAAATATTCACACATGTACATGATCACTGACTAACCTCAACCCCGAATCTCACTATATGAGGCGGGAATGAAGGGTGAAATGCCTCGTCACTGCCCGGGAGCATCACACAACCCCTCGCGCATGTATATCTCAAAATTGAAAGCAAACATCTAATGCAAAATAAAAGAGGGGAGTGCGGAATGCTCACAATCACTGCTCATTACCTCCCGGAGGAGGGTATGGATAGTAGGGGAAGTAAGTTGGGTAGTACTGGTTGACATAGTCGGGCGGTGATGGCGAATGGTCGGCTATAGCATAGTGGTAGTATCCCCAATCCCTCCAATATTGATTTTGTTGATGGAAGTACTCGTCATAGCGTTGTAAATATCCTTCGTGCCTTTCGAGTGTTGATTGCTGCGCACGAAGGAGTTCCTGTTGACTCTCCATCAAGTTATGCGTACTTTGTAGCAAAGTTCGTTGTTCGCGGAGGTCAACACTCAGTTGGTCCAATCGGCTTGCTAAGTGCCCCATCGTAATCTCTTGGGAATTACTACCACTAGCCTCACCCTGGGTTGCCGGCTCCCCCTCTTCTTCCACATTTTCGCGCACAAATGGGTCATCGGGACCCCCAACTCGACGGGTGCTCCATGGATTTTCGCCGCACGACCAGTTGTGTTGATTGGTCACATCCAACCAACGTGCGGCTCGCTCATGGTCCAAATGAATGGAAGTTGCATATTTATCCGAGCCGTGCTTGTAGATATGCTTTGTGTTGTGGCGCTCAAGGATACCCATGCGTTGCAACCGAATACCGTCGATGGGGTCGGGAAAATATCGCGGGGTGAACTTGCGGATATATCCTCCAAAATGTTGCTTCATCAAAAAGTGGCAAATAATATGCCCCATTCCAATCTTAGAGGTAAGGTGCCTAGAGGTAATGTCTTTTAAGCAATGCAAAATGCAAGACCCCGTGTTCACCCGCGTCCCTTGGAGGGTGTGAAAGATGACAAACAAATCGTCCCTCCTCACATTCGCCCTCCCATCATCCCTTCCGAAGACCGAACTCGAGACTATGCGATGAAAAATTCGAATCGCCAAGTTGCACAAGTCACGAGACTTGGAATTTCTAGTCAAGAAGGAGCAATCCTCTAGGGCATTTGACCCTTGATGTTTCCGATGCCAACAAGTAAGGCTTTTCATAGCGGATTGTTCATCAAAGTGTACGCTCTCCTCATAATAAAGCCCATCCGCCGGTAACTCAAGTGCTTGACAAAACTCTTGCACCGTGCAAGTTTTCTCCTTGTTGTCCACTCTATATCGGAACTTAGCGTGGCGTGTATCAACATCCTCAACTTGGAAAGAACTGAGGAACTCAAGGATTGGTTGATCATAAAGAGATTCGTCAATCTTGATGAAAGATTCCCAGCCCAAGGTCCTTATGATAAAATCAAAACTGGGGCCACAATACACCCTCCTCACTGCGGCTTCATCATATATATCCGGAGCACAAAGTTTCTGGTGTTGATAAAGCTCATACTTCTCTCGATGATGCTCATCCCTGAACCGAATTCGCATTCGGTTCGGCCAAGGCGTGGCGGTTGAGCCTTGTAACGATCTTTATCCACCGCCGCCGATGAAGACTCGGGCGGTGGTGAAGATGTACCTTCCTCATCGGTGCGGGCCCTCTTAGATCGAACCATTTTGAATTTCAAAACAACACTAGCAACTCAAGAATCCCCAAATAGCAACCAATACACACAACACTCAAGCCCTAATTTCTGAAAAACAATTCACAAGCAACACCCAACTTAACTTTTAAAATGAGCTTTAAAGCACCAATTGTGAACGTTACCTCCCAAATAAGCACCAAACACCAAGCGGCAACACAAATCGGGCACAACACAGCTGCAAGTACTCTTGTGACAAACGCACAAACAGAAAATCGGGTACCTTGAGACATCAAACGTCCTTGGCAAAGCCTTTCTCCCCCCAAAACTCAGAACAACCCAAGCACCTCTCGCACAACATCCGTCGTACCGCAGCAGCAGCGTCGGGGTGTTGGGATTTCGCTTGTTGACAGCGCACCACAACAGCAGCACAACTAGGGCACAAAATCCGACCAAAATCTGGAAGAAATCGAAGAAAATAGCAAAGATTCAAGAGTTAGGGTTGTATGCTAGGGTTTCGAGAAGTAAAGGAGAGGTATGAGAGAGAAAACGAATCGGAAAAAACTAAAAGAAGTGAGAGAAAAATGCATAAATAACCCCGACAGAAAAAGATTCTGCCGACGACTACGAAGCCGAATATCCTCGCCGCCGAGGATGGATTCTGATGCGAAACAGTCTGTCAACGATCGCCGACCGAGCGATGACAAGCTCGCCGAGCCGCTCTTCTCGGGCGGTGGCGTGTCTGTCAGACTCTTTCCCTGTGGCGCTTCAGTGGACAAGCTCGATCGAGCAAAGATGTTGCTCGCCCGAGCTGCTCTTCTGTCGCCCGCAGAACACACTCTCAGTTTTGGCACAGTCGTCTGGCTCGCCCAAGCCAGGATGTCGCTCGCCCGAGCGACGCTTCTGGAAATGCTGTCATCTCGTTCTCCTTTACGCAAGAAACTTCTTCAGTAAGGGTGCTCGCCCGAGCCATGTTTTTGCTCGCCCGAGCAGTGGTTCTGGCCAACAATTCAAGGAGTTAAAATTTATCAAAAGAAATAAGCCTTCTCACTTCTACCAAAAACATGTTCAAATTCTCAATCTCTCAAAAACCTCCCGAGACATCTCAAAAACCCTAAATACTCAAAAAATCTACAAAAATTAACCTAAGAACATAAAACAAAGACTTTTTATTTTTTTTTATTATTTTTTTTTTTACTTTCAAAGTCTTTCAAAGAAAGAGAAGAGAAAGTCGGCCTGCATGCCTCCCCACTCCCACACAAAAAGGCCACACTATGTCCTCATTGTGGCAAGAAATAAAGGAACACAAACACCCTAAAAGAAAACTAACAAGAAGAATGAAAAAGAATCTTCTCACCAACCAACTCCAAAGATAAAGAAGGATAATACCTGATTAGATCCCAAATAAATCATCTCATGACTTGTAAATGGAGATTGAGTATACAAGCCATGAAATGGTGAATATGCGAGCAATAAATGATCCTTCCTTCTCGTTAGTGCATAGTTAAGAGAAGTAAACAAAGAAACAAACAAGAAAAATGAACTAATTTACAATATATACAAGAATGTTACCTCAATGTTCTTCAATCAACAGATGGAATATGGAATGTTACACACTCCACATCAACCTTCTCCGGAAGCTCCAAGAAGGGTTTCAACCTGTGACCGTTGACCTTCCACACAGATGCATTAGTGGGATCTTTGATCTCAACGACTCCCGAGGAAAACACAGTGGTCACAATAAATGGGCCGGTCCATCTAGACTTCAGCTTACCCGCAAACAAGTGCAAACGTGAGTCATAAAGGAGGACTTTCTGCCCCGGAACAAAGGTTTTTCTAAGGATCACCTTATCATGCAAGACTTTCGATCGCTCCTTACTCAACCTTCCGTTTTCGTATGCTTCTCTCCTTAATTCCTCTAGTTCACACAAGGTCAACTTTCTAATATCCCCAGTTGTCGACAGGTCAGGTTCAAGGCTTTCAAAGCCCACCACGCCCTATGCTCAAGCTCTACTGGCAAATGACAAGGTTTCCCAAAGACTGCTCTATACGGTGACATTCCTATGGGAGTCTTGTAAGCTGTCCTATAGGCCCATAAAGCATCGGTCAATTTGATGGACCAATCTTTCCTATTCTTAGACACTGTCTTTTCAAGAATTTGCTTAATCTGCCTATTGGAAACCTCAGCTTGGCCATTTGATTGAGGGTGATAGGCGGTGGTCATTCTATGCTCAACAGAATATTTCCTAAGCAAAGCCGCAAAAGAACGATTATTGAAGTGAGTCACCTGGTCGCTAATGATGGCTTTAGGCACCCCAAACCTAGAGAAAATGTTTTCTCGAAGGAACCTAGTCACAACTTTGGCGTCATTTCTTTTTGGCGGAATTGCTTCAACCCATTTTGACACATAGTCCACTGCTAGAAGAATAAACTCATTCCCAAAAGAGGTAGGAAATGGCCCCATAAAATCAATGCCCCAAACATCGAATACATCCACAAAGATCTCGGGTTGCAAGGGCATCATGTTTCTTCTAGAGATTTTACTCAAACTCTGACACCTAAAACAGCTCTGGGCATAGTTATGGGCGTCTCTAAAGATGGTAGGCCAATAGAATCCACTTTGTAAGACCTTATATGCTGTCTTCTTCCCACTAAAATGTCCCCCACAAGGTTGGTTGTGGCAAAATGAAAGGACATCCATGATAGACTCATCCGGAACACACCTTCTAAGAATTTGATCAGGACAATACTTAAACAGATAGGGGTCATCCCATATGAAATTTTTGACAATGTAAAGGAACCTATCTCTATCTTGCCTATTCCAATCATTAGGCATTTCTCCCGTGACTTTAAAATTAACAATGTCAGCAAACCACGGTTCTACTCCTATGCTAAGAATGCGCTCATCAGGAAAACAAGCATCTATAGGAGATTCTATCGCATGTTCAGGCGTTATCTTAGAAAGGTGGTCCGCTACTGGATTGTCAGATCCTTTCCTATCACGGATTTCACAGTCAAATTCTTGAAGTAACAACACCCACCTAACCAATCTAGGCTTGGACTCTTTTTTCTCCATCAAATAGCGAATCGCCGAATGGTCAATAAACACAATCACTTTAGATCCCAACAAATAAGCCCGAAATTTCTCAAATGCATAAACCACAGCTAGAAACTCTTTCTCAGTTACCGTGTAATTCAGTTGTGCTTCATTCAAAGTATGACTTGCATAGTGAATCACGACAGGTTTTTTGTCAATTCGTTGTCCTAAGACCACACCTATAGCAAAGTCGGAAGCATCACACATTAACTCAAACAGTTCCCCCCATGTGGGAGGTTTGAGAATAGGAGGTGATATCAAGGCATCTTTAAGTGTGTTAAAGGCCTTCAAACACTCATCAGAAAAATCAAAAGTCACCTCCTTGGCCAATAAAGCAGAAAGGGGCTTGGCAATCTTACTAAAGTCACGAATGAATCGACGATAAAACCCAGCATGTCCTAAGAAGGACCTAACCTCCTTCACACAGGTGGGGGGGTCAAGTTCCTAACTAGGTCAATTTTCGCTTTATCCACTTCGATTCCATCCTTTGAAATCACGTGGCCCAAAACTATGCCCTTTCGTACCATAAAATGGCACTTCTCCCAGTTTAAAGTCAAGTGTTTCTCTTGGCACCGACTCAAGACTCGACTCAAATTGGACAAACAATCATCAAAGGTGGTGCCAAATACTGAGAAATCATCCATGAAAATTTCAACACAGTCATCAACAAGGTCCGAGAATATAGACACCATGCACCACTGAAAAGTGGCGGGGGCGTTGCAAAGTCCGAAGGGCATCCTACGGAAAGCAAACGGACCAAATGGGCATGTAAAAGTAGTTTTCTCCTGATCACATGGGGCTATAGAAATCTGAGTGTACCCCGAATAGCCATCTAGAAAACAAAAGAAGTCATGCCCCGCCAGTTTTTCTAACATTTGATCCATGAAAGGTAACGGAAAATGGTCTTTTCTCGTAGCCTTATTGAGTTTTCTGTAATCTATGCACACTCTCCATCCTGATGGAATGCGGGTTGACACTAACTCGCCCCTCTCATTCTCCACAACTGTCAACCCGGCCTTTTTAGGGACTACATGTATAGGACTAACCCACTTACTGTCAGAAATCGGGTAAATGATATCATTGTCTAACCACTTCAGAATCTCCTTCTTAACTACCTCCTTCATTTGGGGGTTGAGTCTCCTTAAAGGGTCCCTCTGGGCCACACTATCATCTTCCAAAAATATCCTATCTTTGCCTGATAGATGGACTAATCCCCCTGATGTCTCCAAGCGTTCATCCCAAAGCCCCTTTGTTTATCCTAAGAACCTCGATTAGTTTGTTTTCTTGGTCCTCTCCTAGGTTCGAAGCTATAATAACCGGGTAAGTCTCACTAGGGCCAAGGAAAACATACTTTAACTCAGAGGGAAGAGGTTTAAGTTCAAGGGTTTTAGAAGATGGTGGCTCAGGTTCTATTATGTCAGGCACATGTTGAGAGGCAAACAAAGATTCATAAAGCAATTCACCGTCAAACACATCAGAATCACACAGTGAGGTTACACAGTCCGGGTCGAATCCTAACTCAACAAGATCACTCACACTAGGGGCAACATCCAGATCAGAAGGGTTACCACTCTCAAGGTCACTAATCCAATTCACAGCATTACACTCTTGCTCATCATGTCCTAATGGTAACTTCTATAGGTCAAAAATATTCAATTCCATAGTTAAATTCCCAAAAGTCAGTTTCATTCTCCCATCTTTACAATTAATCCAAGCATTAGATGTGGCTAGAAAGGGTCTACCTAAAATGACTGGAATCTCGTCACGAGGACTCTGAACCCTAGCTGTCTCTAACACAACAAAGTCTACAGGGAAGACAAAGGTTCCAACTTGGATCAACACATCCTCAACTACTCCCTTAGGCACTCTCGTAGACCGATCAGCTAATTGGAGAACCATTCTTGTAGGTTTCAATTCCCCCAACCCCAAGGTCTCATACACATGTAAAGGTAACAAGTTGACACTTGCCCCTAAATCAAGGAGGGCTCTCTCAATCTGATTGTCTCCTATGGTAATGGAAATAGTTGGGCACCCAGGGTCCTTGTATTTCACTGGAACCTGACTAGACAAGATGGAGCTCACATTAGAGGCCAAAAAGGCCTTCTTAGGAACCTGAGTTGCTCTCTTCGTTGTACACAATTCTTTGAGGAACCTAGCGTAAGAAGGACATTGCTGAATAGCGTCCAACAAGGGAATGTTGACCTTGACTTGAGAAAAAGTCTCCCTAATCTTTTCAAGAAATTTCTGGTCCTTAGTTCCCCTCAACCTTTGAGGAAAAGGTGGGGGAGGCTTATACGCCACAGGTTGTACAGGACTGGAATCAGGAAGTACTCTAGGTGAGGTCTTAGGACTCGGGTTGTCACCTAAGTTGGTCAACCTCTCTTCCTCATACGGCTCATCCTCAACTGACACTAGCTCATCACAAGGTCCAGCACTCACATGTTGTTTCCTAGGCGAGTCTGAAGGTAATTCTCGGACCTGATTGTCTACTTCCTTTCCTGATCTAAGAGTAATCACCGCATTAAGTCCCCTAACATGGTTCGGGTCACAAGAGGACGAACTAGAAGCTTTCCCCTTGGGGTTCGCCTCCGGTTGTCCAGGAAAAGTTCCCCTATCCCTATTAGACATCATAAGTTGAGCTACACTCTCATTCAATTGTTTCACTATTTTCGCCATGTCACTCATCGTATCTTCAACCCTACTCAAACCAGACTCTAACTCCTTATACTTCCTATCCCCCTTGTCCTCACATTGGTACCCTGGTGGAGGTCGGGTATGGGCAATCTGGGGATGGATGGTCTGCCCTCAAGGTGCTTGATAAGCAGCCTGAGGCGGTGGTCTTGATTGGGTTTGATGTTGATGAGGAGGAGGTGGGTTTCCTTGGAAACTTCCTCCTTGGTGCATCGGTGGCCTCAAAACATTTTGATTATCCGGTCCATAAGACAAGAAAGGGTGTTTTGGCATCCCAGGAAATTGGCAGGGCCGGTACTGGTTAAACATAGCATTAACATTTTCCACATTGGACGACATATGTTGCAAATACAAAGGGCAGTTAACATATACATGGTCAGGTCCTTGGCACCAAGCACAAATCAAATAGGATTGAGGGTTCGGAGACATGAGTTGCTCTAAAGAATTCACTTGTGCGCAAGGCTGGGTCCTAGTAGATGCCATTTGTTGTTGGGCTAGGGTTTTTACCATATTCTCTAAAGAAGCAAACCTAGCTTCGTACCCAGTACTCTCACTCACCGCGTGAACCCCTCCCCGTGCATTGGACAACTGTGCTGCTATGGACTCATTCCTAGTATTTCCCCATTGCATTACTCTTTCTGACATCCTCTCCAAAAAATCCCAAGCTTCCTCTGCAGTTTTGTCCATAAATCCCCCTTGACACATAGACTCTAAGGTTACACAGGTTTCCTTATCTACCCCCTCATACACTATTTGGCACAATCTCACTAGGTCAAACCCATGGTGGGGAAATTGAGACAAAAGATTCTTGAACCGCTCAAAAGCTTTCCAATAAGGCTCCCCCTTGTCCTGTCTAAACTTCAAAATGGAATTTCTCATTTGAACTGCCATAGAATTTGAGAAATACCTCTTCATAAATACCTTTAAGAAACTATCCCATGAGTTTATGGACCCCGGTTTGATACTATACATCCACCTCTTCGCTGAATCTCGCAGGGCGAAGGGCAAATATTTCAACAGAACATAATCTAAAGGTACCCCTGGTGGTGTGACCATATTAAGGTACTCCTTATACTCTGCTTTGTCGGATAAGCGCCAACCGTCGAGAAAAGAGGTAGATTCTGGGTATGATACTGTCTGGGATCAAAGGTAACTCCCTAAGGTAGGGTCGGTAACACAAAACACGATGGAGGCGGGTCATAAGATGGATAGAGCTGGTCGCTCAAGGTAACCCTCGGCCCTTCCTCACCCATGTTAGGCAGGTTGACTAAAGGTCTCTCTAACCTAACCAGTCTACTAGTTTCCGGTATTCGAACCCATCCTATCGAATGACGCACTTTCTCCTTTTTAGTTGGTTTTTCTATTTTAAAATTTTTAGTGATTTTTAAACTTGATGCTAAACAAGCAAAGCAATTAAACTATTCACACTATGCACAAACAAACCAATTCTAAACTCCCAAATAACGCAATCCCCGGCAGCGGCGCCATTGTTCGGTTGAGTATTTTTGTGGTTTTATAAGTAAGGATGTCGAACTCGAGGATGGGTGTGAGGTTTGTCTAGGTTTTTGGCTTGTTAGAGGTTCTCAATTGCGGAAAACATTAAAGTATGAAAATTAAGCGATTAAACTATCCCTAATCATAATACTAAACATGACCATTAAAAAGAAACACAATCAAACAAGTAATTACTGACTATAAACGTAAGAAATCTATAAGCTTATCAAACAAACATTTAATAAAACTCTATCTACCACTAAGATCAAAGCAAGCAAACAGCAATTAAATAGCAACTAATTAATCTAAACAAGATTAGAACGTAGTCCATACCCTTGATGACTAGTCAAAATCGATCTCCATTCTTCATTCTTCACCTTCGTTTGCAACTTTCCCTGAACAAAATAGAAAGTTGTGAATTAAGTTACTAAGGACCCTCAAATCTTCACTCTAAGTAAGATTTGTGGCCCTTAACCCCCTTTTCACTAAAAGATTGATTGTTTCTAGCTAATCTAGGAACCTTCAATGGCAAACTTCAATGAAATCTAAAGCATAAAGTAATGAAGAAAAAGGGATGCTGAAAATTACTTGAAGAAAAGTTGATTACATTCAAAATCTCAAGAACTTGGAGAACAAGGCAAGAGAAAACCCTTAGAGAGAGAAAGTAAAAGCTAATTAAGAAATCATTAAAACCAAGAATTACAAACTAAAACTTCAGCTAATTGTAATCATAAATGGAATCGCAGCTAAGGCTCTTATAATGACTCAAGTTAGATGCACAAAACGCAGCATCTCATTTCCAATATGTGCGCAGAAAACCGAATTGGCTCGGGCGAGCCAGAATGCTGCTCGGGCGAGCAAGCATTCTGGTCGCGTGTTTCTTGTTCCTCGGCAACTTCTCCTCGGCAGCTCAGAAGCTCAGCTCGGTCGAGCAGGGCCCTTGCTCGGGCGAGCTGGCCCTCTGTTTCTTCATTGCCTTAGCCATATTTTTCGAACTTTCCACGGTCGTTGTGCAGAAGCATGGCTCGGCCGAGCCAGTATATTGCTCGGGCGAGCCAGCTTTCTGTCTCTCCTCTTCTTGGCTCAAAATCAATCGGCAAATCTTGCTGTCCTTCCAGAGGTGTTGCTCGGGCAAGCCAACATGCTGCTCTGTCGAGCAACCCTTCTGCCTCCACCCCTTATTTGGTGAGTTTTTGCTCCGTTTTGGCTCCATTTTAGGTCACTCTCTTATTTTCCTACAAAACTACAAAAATCTCATAACTCGAATAAAATACGGGGTTAGAACATATAAAAACTCCCTAATAAAGAGAAGAATTCGGCTCGAAACGAGACCGAACACCCTACTTTCACCTTTTGTATGGAAATAATCCCAACTTTGTTTTTGTATTCTGGTGGTCCAAAAATATAAAAAATTTCTTCTAGTGGTACAAAATCTAACTCCACATATTTTTTTTATTTTTTTCATTCATGCCCTATATTATTTTTATTTTTTTTTTCATTTTTGGCCACAAAAAGGTTATAAAGTATAGTTACTACAAGAACTTTTAAATTATTTTTTGAGAATTTGAGCAATTATGATGATTTTTTAAATGAATAAAAGTAAAAAATCGAAAAAATTTGAGACAAACGTTGTAAGTTCAATAAAAATCATGGAGAAGTGTTGTGCTAAGTTTTGAATCAAATGCAAGTCAAAATCCATGATATTTAGGGCATACACTCCGTAGTATCCTAAAAGAATACAATTTTTTTTTGGACCACCAAAATCCAACAACAAAGTAGAGATTATTGGCATACAAAAACTGAAAGTAGAGATTATTCCAATCTCTCTATATATATATATGTGTGTGTGTGTGTGTGTGTGTGTGTGTGGATATACACACACGCACGGACGCGCACACACACATGTATGTATGTATGTATGTATGTATGTATGTATGTATGTATGTATGTATGTATGTATGTACTGTAGGCACTACTCGGAGAGTTATGCGTGTGTGTGTGTACAAACAAACACACACACACACACACACACACACACATATATATATATGTATATATATATATGTGTATGTATGTATGTATGTATGTATGTATGTATGTATGTATGTATGTATGTATGTATGTATGTATGTATGTATGTATGTATGTATGTATGTATGTATGTATGTATGTAGGAAAATTGAATTCTAATTATCTCAACTTTCAAATTGCACAACAATAATCTCTACTTTCGGTTTTGTATTCTGGTGGTCCAAAAAAAAATGGATTTAGTGGAACATCATCGAGAGTATACCCTAAATATCATAGATTTTGTATTGTATTTGATTCAAAACTTAGTATAACACTTTATGATGATTTTTAATAAATTTACGACGTTTCTCACATTCTTTATCATTTTTTCCGTTTTTTTCCGATTTTTTCACTTTTATTCCTTTCAAAAAATCATAATAATTGCTCGGGGCCTCAAAACAATAATTTAAAAATTGTTTTAGTTAGTACACTTCATTACCTTTCTTGGGGCAGGAACAAAAAAACAAAAACAATATGAGTTAGGAATGAAAAAACTAAAAAGAATGTGGAGGTGGATTTGGTACCGTTACAATCCTTTTTTTTTTTTTGGATCACTAGAATACAAATCGATAGTAAGGATTATTGCTATTCAATTTGTAAAAATTGGAATTATTATAATCCAATTTTCCTATGTATGTATGTACTGTAGGCACCGCCCAGAAAGTTGAAATATATAGTTATAATAATAATTATTATAACTATAACTATAGCTATACGATTATAATTACAATTAAAATTAAAATATGATAATATGTTTAAAAATTAATAAAAAGATAAAAATTTAAATAATCATATGATAATCTTACTCTAGAAAAACACATAATAATTTTTCAAAAGTTAGGCTGAATAATTAAATTTAGTAAAAGCACTATATCATAAGTTAGGGCAAACACTTTAATTTAGTAAAATCATGTATGTCATAAGTTAGGCCAAACATTTCAATACTTCTCAAAAAATAGTTTTTATAAAAATTGTTTGTAAGAAGCAAAAATAGCTTGTTTGGCCTAGTTTTTGAGAGTATTTTTTTGGAGTGAAAAAACACAAACTAGGCCAAACAATGTTTTTTTTAGGAGCTAATAATTATTTTCCAAAAATAATTCCAAATGCAGAAACAATGAATTGTAGCTTTTGCTTCCTACAAACTAATCATTATTTAATCTATAAGATTCTTTAGTGGGTTCAACAGGTTTGGAAGCATAGCATTTTCCGGTTTGAGGTGGGCGCTCGAGACATAATGGAGGATGGGTTCAACAGGTTTGCAAAGCCCAGTGGGGAATGGCTAACAATGAACATCGATGCATCCATCGGGCGGAACAAACAGGGAGGATGGGGGATTGTGTGTAGGACACATGAAGGAAAGGTGAAATTTGCGGAAGCGAGGGTGATGGAGATAGCGTGGAGTGTAGAAGCAATGGAAGCAGGAGCGATACGATGCGGGTTGCAACTGGCGAAGGAACATAGCGTAAGGAATTTAGAGGTTGAATCTGATTGCAAGGCTGTAATTGATGGGCTAAAAGGGAAGCAAAAGACGAGCCCAGAAGCAAGGAAAATTATGAAGGATTGTTTGAGGCTAGTCCCATCTTTTGAATCTGTTTCTTTTCTGCTTTGCAAAAGACAATGTAATGTACAGTGGCACACTCTATTGCCAGGCTAGCGGTAGCAAACAATTTGAGTAAAGTTTGGATTGACTCCTACCCTCCTGAGGTTGCTAATATGGTAACTAAGGAGGAGGAGGTTTTGTTTGTAATGGAATAAACATGTGCAGATGTGGCTGTGTTTTCTGCTCAAAAAAAAAAAAGATTCTTTAGTGATTAGTTTCTATAATTTCAAATAAATATTCTAATTTTTATAAAGATAACATTAAATATTATTTTAATATTATATTAGAACTTTTAATATTATATTGGACATTTTTATTATCTAATCTATATATTATGATAGAAATCATTGTGTGTTCCACGAAATAGAGCCACGGGAGTGACTGTAGAGGAATTGGTCAATCACAACGTAGAAAATTATATTTTTTTTATTTTCAGTCCAAATTTTATTTTAAAATTAAAAAAACCAGAAAGTAGCACTAATCCTTGACTGTTTTGGACTCTGAATTAAATTATTTTGGTGCAAATAACAGTAATTATTTTGGTGTTGACTATAATATAATAATAATAATAATAATAATAATAATAACAATAAGAATATATATATTATAATATATATATCATAGTGGGTCCCACGAAATAGAGCCGCGGGAGTGACTGTAGGGAAATTAGCCAATCACAACGTAGAAAATTATATTTTTTTTCTATTTTCAATTTTTTATTTTCAATCCATATTTTATTTTAAAATTAAAAAAACCAGAAAGTATCAGTAATCCTTGACTGCTTTGGACTTTGAATTAAATTATTTTGGTGCAAATAACAATAATTATTTTGGTGTTGCCTATAATAATAATAATAATAATAAAAATAATAATAATAATAATAATAATAATAATAATATAATCTATATATTATAATAGAAATCATTGTGGATCTCACGAAATAGAGCCACGGGATTTACTGTAGGGGAATTGGCCAATCACAACGTAGAAAATTATATTTTTTTTCTATTTTCTATTTTTTTTTCAATCCAGATTTTATTTTAAAATTAAAAAATCAGAAAGTATCAATATTCCTTGACTGCTTTGGACTCTGAATTAAATTATTTTGGTGCAAATAACAATAATTATTTTGTAGGGGAATTAGCCAATCACAACGTAGAAAATTATATTTTTTTCTATTTTCTATTTTTTTTTCAATCCAAATTTTATTTTAAAATTAAGAAACCAGAAAGTATCACTAATCATTTACTGCTTTGGACTCTGAATTAAATTGTTTTGGTGTAAATAACAGTAATTATTTTGGTAATCTATATATTATAATAGAAATCATTGTGGATCTCATGAAATAGAGCCACGGGAGTGACTGTAGGGGAATTGGCCAATCACAACGTAGAAAATTATATTTTTTTTCTATTTTCTATTTTTTTTCAATCCAGATTTTATTTTAAAATTAAAAAAAATCAGAATGTATCACTAATCCTAGAGCTGGCTAATAGGTCAGGTTCGTGTTCGTGTCAAACTTAAACGGGTTCAAAATCTTCCGACCTGAACCTAACCCATTTATTAAATGGGTTGGAAATTGAAACCGTTTACCGTTTAAATTTTAAACGGGTTGACCTTATTCTGACTTGTTTACCCATTTATGTAAACGTGTTAGAATAAAGTTACAAATTTGCCTATTTAACCATTAACTCACTTATACAAAACAATTCATTGTGGGATCGAAATAATGACATATCTTACCTAACGATTTCCGTGGTAATATAATTCGAATTACATATGAGGAGATGTCTTTTAATCCATAGTCAAAAATAAATATAAGTTAAAATTACAAGTTTTACGTATATTTCAAAGAGTATTAATTGTAACTTTCACATAAGTTTATTGACAAACGGTATAATTGGGTAATAATTATTTAGCAAATGATTTGATCCATGTGACATGCCTAATTAAACGGGTTAAGTAGGTATTTTTTCGTGTCGAAAATCCTGACCTGAACCTAACCTATTTAATTAAACGGGTTTACCGTGTCAACCTATTTAATTAAACGGGTTGAAAATTTCTACCTAAACCCGTTTAATATCGTGTTAGGTTCGGGTCGGTAATCGTGTCAGGTCAGCTTTTCCCAGCTCTAACTAATCCTTGACTGCTTTGGACTCTAAATTAAATTATTTTGGTGCAAATAACAATAATTATTTTGTAGGGGAATCGGCCAATCACAACGTAGAAAATTATATATTTTTTTTCTATTTTCTATTTTTTTCAATCCAGATTTTATTTTAAAATTAAGAAACCAGAAAGTATCACTAATCTTTGACTGCTTTGGACTCTGAATTAAATTGTTTTGGTGCAAATAAAAGTAATTATTTTGGTAATAATAATAATAATAATAATAATAATAATAAAGTTTGTGGGTCCTGCTGAATGGAGAAAAGAAATTAATTGTAGAGATTTCGATAAATCAAAAATAGATAAATGCTGAATTAAATTATTTTGATGCAACTATCAGTTATTAAATTATTTTGTGCATCCCACGAAATAGAGTCACGGGAGTGACTGTTGGGGAATTGGCCAATCACAATGTTGAAAATTATATTTTTTTTCTATTCTCTATTTTTTTTCAATCCAGATTTTATTTTAAAATTAAAAAAATCAGAAAGTATCACTAATCCTTGACTGCTTTGGACTCTGAATTAAATTATTTTTGTGCAAATAACAATAATTATTTTGTAGGGGAATTGGTCAATCACAACGTAGAAAATTATATTTTTTTTGGATAATTGGATTCTAATAATCCCTACTTTCACCAATTGGACAATGGTGGACCATACTTTCACTTTGTATTCTGGCGGACCAAAAAAAAATATTGGATTTGAGTGGGACGCCGGCGAGTTGACTGGCGGGGGCTCGGTGGTTTGCTGACATGGCACGTTGACCATGTGTTTGACCGGGTTGACTTTAATGTGCCATGTCAGCAAACCACCGAGTCACCGCCGCTCAACTCACGGCCCCACTCAAATCCAATTTTATTTTTTGGTCCACTGTAATACAAAGTGAAGTCGGTCCACCATTGGTGAAAGTAGGGATTATTAGAATCCAATTATCCTTTTTTTTCTATTTTCTATTTATTTTCAATCCAGATTTTATTTTAAAATTAAGAAACCAGAGAGTATCACTAATCCTTGACTGCTTTGAACTCTGAATTAAATTGTTTTGGTGCAAATAACAGTAATTATTTTGGTAATAATAATAATAATAATAATAATAATAATAATAATAATAAAGTTTGTGGGTCCCGCTGAATGGAGAAAAAAGATTAATTGTAGAGATTTCGATAAATCAAAAATAGATAAATGCTGAATTAAATTATTTTAATGTAACTATCAGTTATTATAATTATTTTGGAATAATAATAATAACAATAATAATAATAATAATAATAATAATCTATATAATACTAATAGTAAAGTTTATTGGTATCGCTGAATGGAGAACTGTTAAATTAAATTATTTTGGTGTACATCAATAATTATAATTATTTCGGACTAATCTTTCTAAATTATATTTATAATTACTTTATAAATGTGGTATTTGGTAAATTTTTGTATAAATTATTAGAGGGAATGGATCCAGTGAGAATGAACTTTAGGTAAGAAGGTGAGAAGAGAAGATCTTGGCCCTCCATCTAAGATCCGACGGACACAATCAAATACCCACACATGTGCCAAAAATCTGAAAAACCACCAGTTGTATCAATAAAAACAGCTAGTGGTATTGCATTTGTAAACAGAAAAATAAATTAAAATCATTGATTGTTTTCATAGAAAACGCATCAAATTGGACGTGATCAATGCAGTATCCGAATTGCCCTAAAATAGCATGGCAATCCAGATGATGGAATCTGTCGACTAACAACCCAGAAAAAAAAAATTCAGAATACTCCATCAGATTGTAACGGCAACAACACATCATCATCGAACGAATCAGGTCAATGGCGTCAAGCAGGTTTGATCATCAAAATTTCCATCTTTTTTTGTTGTAATATTCATGAATATGCAGTTTTTTTATATGGATGAAGTTTTCGGCTGTTCACAATGGGTTATTCAACATGTTTATTGGATAGATCAAGTCGAGCATGTTCATTGAATAACATATGATCTGTTGTGCTTCATTGAAAATCATAATCACATAATAAATATGAATTTGTTGCACTGTGGTCATGTGTTGATTACTAATGTGATCACACACAATGCCCTAATCGACGAACTGATTTGTGATATGGAGACGGGCGTAGTGTGTGATCACAGTAGTAATCAACACATGACCACAGTGACGCCATAGTAGATCAACCGCATTGATATTGGGGTTCGTGGAGTGTTTTGATTTTTTTTTTTACCATATATATTGTAAAATGGTTATGGCTTCGTATTGTAAATTTTTGATGTTTTGATTTTGGTCTGTCTATTGCAGGTCAAATGGAGGCAGTCAGAGCCGATACGTTGTGCCACCTCATGTACCGAACAGCGATGGTTACAATGGGACGATCTACTGGCCTCGGTGCGACAACGAAGAAATTGTGCCGCATATGCAGAAGTGGTTCAAAGATTTGGAGGAAGCCAAGAAGTTTTACGAGAACTATGCTATAGCGGCTGGGTTTCGTGTGCGTAGCGGTACGCACACGGTTGAGAAGAATCTGCGAGGTAAGGAGTGGAAGTATTATTTCTGCACACGTCAGGGACATTGACAAAAGAAAGATTATGAATTCGATATCGTGGCCACGAACAGTCTGAACGTGGACAATGGGAAGGACAAGGGGACTGACGGCAAACCCGATGGCACGGAACACAAGACGCCGAGGTGCAGACGTAAAGTGGCCGAGACACGTACAGGTTGCGAAGCAATGATGGCGGTGCGGACACCGGACAATGGAGTGGGGTTCGAAATACACAAGTTAATATTGTGGCACAACCACCCGCTGATGACACCTAGCCGAACACAGTTCAACAAGACAACTAGGAGGGTCAGTTCGCTGCAGAAGGACCTTGTGAACGGGCCAACATCGTACAACATCGAAGGTGTTCCATGTGCTGAAAGAGTGTGTTGGTGGTTATGATAACATCGGATGCACGCAACAAGATATGAAAAATTATTGGCGGAATATGAAATCAGTGTTAAAGGATAATGACCCTCAGATGTTGGTTGACGCACTCCATAAACGCAAGGGAGATGACCCGGGATTCTACTATGCGTACGAGTCTGATGAGCATCAGCAGATGCGACACGTGTTTTGGTGCGATTCTACGTCGCGCAAGGATTACATGTGCTACGGAGATTTGCTGTCGTTTGATACGAAACAGCAAACAAACAAGTACAATATGGCATTCTGTCCGTTCACTGGTTTAAACAACCATAGGAAACTTGTGTGTTTCGGGGTTGGGCTAATTCGGAACGAGCAGATTGAGTCATTCGAATGGCTCTTTGATAAGTTCCTCGATGCAATGCATGGGAACCATCCTAAGACCGTTACAACCGATCAGGATCACGCAATCAAAGCTGTCGTGCGAGAAAAATTCATCAGCTCAAAACATAGGTACGTGTAAGTGTTGTCATATAACAATGCATATGTTATGTGGTGTATAATGTCATTGTTTACTATATTAATCACAATTGATGGGGGAGTGGCCACAATTTTATACAATATGTTATACTGTGTGTGAGGATGTTCACAGTGCCGATTCCGTGGCCACATTCATGACATCAATTCAAAACACCGGTATGTGTAAGTGTGGTTAGATAACAATGCACATGTTATGTTGTGTACAGTGTACTTGTTTACTATATTAATCACAAGCGATGGGGGTAATGGCCACACTTTATACAATATGTCATAATGCGTGCGAGTATGTCCACAGCGATGATGAGTTGTCCACATTAATGGCTTCACAATGCTTACCTTTATATATCTACACTCGTTAGTGCATTCTAATGGACACCCAAATTTAGATAACATGTGTTGGTTGGTTTTTATTTTACTCAGTTGCGCACCCAATTTCGTTGACTGGGCCACAAAAGACATTCCTTACATATAGTGTCAAATAGTCACGCGCGCATATATATTATCTATTTTGTCGTTTGAGGTCTGATGCACATCCATTTGTAAATAGCATGCGTCATTTTTTGTTTTTTCTGTTACAATAAACTCTCATTCCCTGCAAAAGACGGTTACCACTGAATTGTAGGTAGCTTGACCACACAGATTGTCATGTGTCCACAGAGATGTTTAATTGTGTGTTGCATTCAACCGTCACATTGTGAGTGCTATGATACTTACACAAAGAAGTTTATTTGTTTCTTACACAGGTACTGCATGTAGCATATCATGAAGAAAATCCCCGAGAAAGTTGGGCGTTTTTTGAACAGCTGCGAGGAGTTAAAGTTATGCGTGTGGGCTTCAGAGGACGGTGATGAGTTTGAGGAGAAATGGAGTGAAATAATGCTTAAGTATGACCTGGAAGATAACCCACACATGGACGAACTGTGGTATATTAGAGAAGAGTGGGTGCAGGCATATTTTCGTGATCAACATCTAGATGGGATGTTACGAACAACATCGGCATCAGATAGCCAAAATGTCGTGTTTGCGTCGCTGACCTGTCCGATGTTAAGTTTTGTTGAGTTCTTAATGAGATATGAACATGCAGTAGACGCACAACGCCATAGAGAGAAAGATATGACGAACAGAACTCTGACGTCTATCCCAGTTATGAAAACTGAGCTCGCCATCGAGGACCATGCTCGGCAGTTGTATACCCATACCAACTTCTACGTTTTCCAGGAAAACGTAAAGCTTGCATTATATGAAGTAGATCAACGGGGTCCCACGCAGGCTGACGGGTGTGTCACGTATGAGGTCCGTGACATCAAATCGAACAAGGTGAGACATGTTGTATACGACCCTATGACTCACAATGCAACGTGCGAATGTCCATTCTTTGACCTACAAGGCATCATGTGTCGTCATATGATATCTGTGATGTGATTTTTACCGGAGATTCCATCTCAGTTCATACACAATAGGTGGACGAAAGATGCCAAAAGCAAGCCTTTTTTTGCAGTTGACCATTCACTAGAAGCATCAAAAGCTACGATCGATGAAGTTCGTGCGCGGAAAGCGACATTTGGGCCAAAATTTATATGTGCGTTGATGCAGCCGGGAACGACCCTGTGCGAATGGGCATGATAAATGGTATGCTTGATGACATACTGTCCAAGTTGAGTGCCGGCCTAAACGGATGTGGCAACAGGAGTGTAGCTGATGATGTTGAGATATGCTTTGGGGTCCCAATCCCTCGAGAGGCATCCATCAAACCACCCCCCGCGTCGGTGGCAAAGGGGCGCGCAAAGCGGAAAAAGAGCGGCATGGAAGTTGCGGTTCAGCAAAAAGCATCAGCGAGGCGATGTCATTTTTGTGATCAAATAGCTAACCACGACAGTAGGACGTGCCCAAAGCGTTATCAGTAATATTTGAAGTATTTAAATATTGTTATGTATTAGGTCACCATGAACGCACGTTTTGGAACTTTATCAGTTCATGTGTTTTTTATTATTAGATTGGCTAATTTCACCATGAACACACTGATGTGTCAATTATGATGATTGCTATGGCCTTCCAACATGTCGCATGTCCACTTATTATGGCAAGCACGATCATAGTTTACAGAAGTGTTGAATTGGTGTGTTTGATTATGTTTTTATATTCATTTTGTTGTTTTTTCAAAATGCTATGCATGTGAACATACAACACACAACACTGAATGTATTTTTAATCGAACCAATATATTTGTCAGACCACAATGAATAACTTTTGACCACACTATTTTTGTATATTTGATTATGTTTTTTATTTTTACCCTTTTGATCAAAATGCATTGCATTTGAATTAATGACATACCACATTGAAAATATGTTCAATCAAACTAATATATGTTGCCAAACCACAATGAATACCCTTTGGCCACACCTGCAAGTTGTGCCAACCATGATCATATTTTACAAAGGTGATGCATTGGTATGTTGGATTATGATTTTATTTTCATATGTTGGTTTGCGCAATGCATTATATGTGATATGGATTACTGTCGTAGACAATAATTGTTTATGAAGCCACGCGGAATATCATATGACCACACTATTATGTTTGTCTATAGCATCAGATCACACTCAAAAATATGGTAATCAGACCAATATATTTTAATCACACTGAATATTTTTTATTTTCATAATTTATGATAAGACCACACCGGATATATTATAATCACACTGATATTGTTTAATACAATAATATTTTATCAGGCCACACTGACTATATCATGATCACATTAATATATTTGTCTGTTATGTGGTCATATATAGTCATTGTGGCCAATGATTTATTTACATACACTCGTGGAATGTGGTCATATATAGTCAGTGTGGCCAATGATTTATTTGCATACACTCGTGGAATATGGTCATATATAGTCAGTGTGGCCTGATGAAAATAGTATTGCATTAAATTTATATTATTGTGATTATAATATAATCGGTCTGGTCTGATCATAAAATATGGAATTAAAAAATATTCAGTGTGATTAAAATATATTAGTGTGATTACTAACAATTTCATAGTTGCGTAAAAAATCATGCTCACAACAATTTCATAGTTGAACACGAATACGCGTACGTTAAAACACGCCATAGTCCGACATAAAAACGGCCACCATGCCGATGTTTGCTTCAAAAGATAGAATATTGTACAAACATCTGCGTAATACAAATATTTTGTGTCGTATGACACAAAATGACACCAACAAAAAGGTACAACTGGTTGATCCAAAATGACAATTTTCGCCAGAGTACCACGCATTTAAACTTTATGCAACAAAATGACGCCCGACAAGGTAAACAAAAAAAAAGGTAAAACATCAATGTCAAACGCAGCCATAGGCTGATGGTGGGCTGGACACGTGAACCGATCACCTCGCTAGAGCGAGTCTCAAAAGCTTGCTGCATGGCGGTCGATAGTCTTCTGCTTCCTCCAACGTTCGGCATTCCCGTACACAACCTCCCTGCTCTGGTTTTCACGGTGCATCGCCAAATTGTAACAGTAGTTGATTCTTAGCGAACGTATTTTTGCCGCCCTCACCTGTGCTGATTATAATAAAACATATATTGTTAATGAATGCATTTTTGTCACATATTTTAATTACACGAGTAAATGTGTGTTATCGTACGCTAACCTGCAGCATGTCTTCCTTCTTGAACCCCGATATCCAGTTTGTTGCCTGACCAAAAAACGTCTCCATATGGCGCATGCAATAGATGCCGCTGTCTACGCCCTGGTCATTGAAGCGCCATCTCATCGTCGGCCTCTTCATGTCGCTATCATCGACGATCATCTCAGCAAAAGGATTACCAGAATGTGTCAGAAATCGGCGGACGAGCGTTCTCTGTAACAATATGAACGCTGAGTATCATAGGTATAATATAAAATTTGCATATAATATGTTGGCAGTCATTGTGATATTGCATGTACTAACCACGATACGATCAATGTGCCCATAAGCAATACCGACAGTGGTCCGGGTGTTGTGGTTGTCGATCAAATAAATGCAGCTACGTCTAAGGTCAGCACACCAGAGGAGGTATCGTCCGTCCATCCTCGCAGGAGCAAACAACTACGAGATCGCACCGTGAATAGCAAAATGAAGCAATCATAACAACCACAAAGTACGACGCACTAATCAACACGGGGCTTTCACAATAGTTGATGCATTTTGTTGTGTGTGGCTGGGGCAATGCAATTGTGGACATACCACCATAAGTGTGGATCACATATTGCTTGTACGGATCACAATTATTACAGCCCGTCTCATATTAGCACATACTTAGATTATGCACATAAACCTTACTAATGGCGAACACTTTATGTTAGCGTGTGTAGTTTTAACAGTGTAGCTCACATACTATTGGTGTGGTCAATGTACCCAACTGGTAGTCATGTGTTGTTGATGTGGACAATTAATACATTAGTGGTATATGTGGACATACCCCGTAAGTGTGAATGTTTTATGTAACTAGTGGACACGCACGTCAATATTACCATGTATTGCATGCACTGTCGTAGTGTGCATGAGGTGGCGGTGGGTGAGGGTGGGATATGATGTGGTACTTGCTAAAGACAATTAAAAAAAAAGATTGCACATACCATGTCCAATTTTCCTACATCGATCCACTGGCATCTATATATTGAGTTCTGCCACTGCGCATTAAATGAACCAAGAGGTTGCTCCCTCTGAAAGGGCATCCCCATCAAACCCTACATCAAACAGGTCACCCTGCAGGGTTGTCGGTACAAGTATATCAGTCATTGCAATTACATTGTGGTGAACATATAAGAAACGTGGGCGTGCAGTACTTACGAAACATCTCATGGGGATGAAAAATCTAGATTGGGCATTGTCGGACTTGTACCGCTCATCGTCGTTCAACATTGTAGAGTGGATATCTATGATTTTTGGTGGCACTTGATTGTCGGGGGCAAGCGATCTAAAATGTAGTCTCGCAGCAATGACACCCCCGCGAACATAAATCAACTCCCTGATTATTAATGAAAAAGACAGATTTGAAAATTTGTCAATTGCATGGCCCATATTAATGAAATCTAAATTCACTACCAAAATGCATATTACCTGGGGTTTTGACTCGGTTCCTCTTCAGTACTCAAAAAAAGGTAATTGCTGACAATCTTGGGGGCCTTTTTTTGCACAGGGTCCATCGAAGTCTCTCTGACATAGTATGGCGAGCACAACGCACGCCCTGGGCGGGTATGCTCTCGCCTAGGATTGCGGCGCACCACCGGATCACCTGGATGAGCATTGTTGACGGTCAACGTACCAATGTGGTTGTCAATAATGACACGTGGGGTCACATGACTGGGCCCTGAGCTGGATGCGGGCGTTGAACGCGATCTCCTGATTAGATGGCCAACCGGTGCCATATCTGAGATAGGCACACATAAAGATGTCGACCTTCCTGATGACCCCCCACACGATGTGTTTCTTGAAACGTGATTTGCGGAGTTGTTCGGTGTGGTCAACGATGCAGTACGTACAGACATTGAGCTGGCTGGGTGACCCGGCGTTGTAGTGAGATTGGGCACAATTGCGCATGCTTGTACACTGTTCGGCACAAGCTTGAGCGCACCCCCAAATCTGGCAGAGGAACAGCAATGGGGGTCGGGTGGTTGGGTGTTAACGGTGTGCCGTTCGTCAACATGTCGAGTGTGTGCCAATTCATCCGCATCCGCAAGCACCCCAGCATGGTCGTTGTTTGCACCTGACTTCCCAACCTGGTCGTGTGGCTGTGTAGGGCCGTCCATACGTGCATCTGAATCTGCTACATCATGTATGCGCTTATCACCGCCGAATAGCTGTCGCGGTTGCACCGGGTTTACCCCACCTGGTCCTCCGCCGCCTGACTTCGCTGGACTATCATCCGACTCATCTAGCAATCGGAAATCGGGTGCAGGTGCGTTAAGGATGCGGACCCTTGCCTCGACCGCATCAACTGCAGCTAATATCTCGCCAACTTGCGAAGATAGCCGAATCAAGCTCGTGATGGGTCGGCAGATCGCGACGTCGCCACCGCAATCGCGAGCACACAATAATCATGTGAATGTTTGACGTTAAGGACATGATAATAAATGCGACACATTGAAAACTATGTTCGCTACAACACACTGTCGATTTTGACATGACACACTGATATCGCGAATGATATTGCTACTACCAAACACACGAGACGCACTAATACATTAAACATCCAGACCACACTGATCGTGGTGTGACACCAAATAAATGCGATGTTTGTTGTGACCACACCTAAGACATATACAGACCACACAACATGTTTGGACAAAAGCGACATTCATATTGTGCACGTGTTAGATATCTGTACATTAATATGGCATATTACCGTTTGACGTTTCGCCTTGCGGGACCGTCGGACGGCTATCCCTGACTACGTCCGCAACGGACGTGCTTGCTCCTGTATTTGGTGTCACATTCTGCTCTGGGTCCACCCTAGATACACCGCCAATTTCTACCGAACACACGACACACCAAAGAGTCGACTTGTTGGCGTACCTCGTTGATATCATCATGATCGGTGTAGAAGCTAGATATATGGGCGACTTGCCTCTCCACATTAATCTTTGATGTTGCCCACTCCTCCAAAAACTTCCCCAATTGCCATACATCGTCCTGCAAAATTTAACCCCACGTCAGTCAACACACTTGATTGACATGCAGTACGGTCGGGTAGGCCACACTGGTAACACTGCCGGGGCCACAATAGTGACTCACAGGACCTCGACACAGTGTTGTCAATAATGACATGAGGGTCCTTGATTTTACCTGGAGTTGCATGTCTAAATGACTCCGCAACGCAACACCTGGTATGATAGGTCGCATCATTGCCACACTTGGTCGCAAAATTATGTCGCCCACCCCAAACCCATCAGGGCCTAACTCCTTTTACATCCGACTGTCTACCTTATCGCGTGTCCACGCGTACATCGTTGGCAATTCCCGCACGGGCGGACGGTCTTCTCTAACCAATATGTCGAAATATAACATCTGCAAAAGTATGATAAAAAACAGATGCATCACGCCTCATGTAACGCATATACATCCAACAAACACTTCACACTGTTTTTGGTCTTACCAGCAGGGGAACTATTGGCCCCGTGAACGGACTAGACGACTTTGACTTCTTTGCTCTGACTGCGGTCTTCAGCTGGCTAACAACATAACTGCACTAATTGAGGTTTTTTATGTTGTCAACGTCAATAACATTGGGTAGGAAATCACTCGTGCAGTATCGTTGCGTGTTACGATGAATAAATGACGCAACCATAAACAGAACAACATTTCGCTTGAACTTCTTGCTATTCGCTCGTAATGTTACGATGTGTCTTGGCATTTTGGCAACGTGCGGTGTGCCGCTGTCCAAATTGTACTCAGCGCGCCACTTGGCGAGTAGCCTAGCAACCCTCTCCGCGTCTATTCCATCGGTCCCTTCTTCAATAATGTGGATTTTGCCACGGGGGAGCCCCGTGGTAATGAATATGTCTTTCTCGGTGACCTCCAACTGTCGACCACCCCCAATGTCAAGGATCATCGTGTCCGGATCAAGGTGCTCAACAAGCAACTTGCAGAAGGGCCCCGGTAACAATTTCGTCTTAAGGTTTAGAAAACCGCCAAATCCTAGATCCTTGATCACTGACGCTTGCTCCTCGGTAATGTGCTCAATTAGGTATATCAACGGCTTGGGGCATATCCGGGTCGGGAATGCCTTGTCCATCAACTGGTCTGCAATGTCATCCACAGCATCAACTGACTTTGCCTGCAATAACCCATAATTAGGGGTGTTCACGGGACGGATACCCGAACCGATTAGATGATTTTTTCGGGTACCCGAAAATTCGGGGCGGCCAAACCCTTGAACCGTAACCGAAACCGAAACTTCCGGGTATCCGAAATGTGCAAAAATTAAATATGGACCTAAATGTTAAATTTAATTTCGGGTAATTCGGGTACCCGAAAACGTCTAAGGGTCGATCCGTAACCGAACCGATTAACCGAAAAATATTCCGGGGCGAGTACCCGATCCGATTAAAATTGATTTTTCAGGGGCGGGTACCCTAAATTAATGACCGGGTAGCGGGTTTTCTGGATCGGGTTTTTCGGGGCGGTTATTTATGAACACCCCTACCCATAATCGTAGTGTTATGATTGATCGGTTATTTATTTCAAAGATCGTATAGCGCAATTAAACATCCAAAAAAAGACTTAGTGCCACTCATATAAAAACGGACTAAGATGCAAAGACGACCTTTTTTGCACGGTTTGCATTTTGCACATCAGCGTTAGCTGTCCTCTTCCTTGCAGCATCACTTGGTTCTTTGATACGTACAGAGTTGCCCCGTGTACTCGCTCTTGTGTTTTGCACTGGAGAGTCATCAAGTATAATTAATTTTCCCTTTGCAATCTTGGATCGCGTGTTGCGCACTGGAGAGTCATCAAGTATAAATAAATTTTCCTTCGCAATCTTGGATCGTGTGTTGTACCCAGGAGAGTCCTCATATATATTCGATTTCCCCTTCAGTTTATTTGATCTTGTGTTGCGCCCAATGGAGTCCTCGAATATAGATGATTTCTCCTTTGAATTCATTGCGGCCCCACCACCCCGTATTTCCATGCCAGCTTCTGATGCAGTCACCCCACCTTGTTTCTTCCGCCGGCGTTGGTATGTTTGCCGAATTATCCCACCGGTAATAGTGCGCACCACTCCCTCAATTGCGTCCATTGAATCCATGCACATCGAATCATCGTTTAATGACTGCAGCACATTTGAGGTTATTTGCTTTCTTCCGTCATCGGATCCCAAATGTGCCCTGTTCAAACAAAACACGCGGCAAAATTCAATAGAAATACACCGATCAATCGAAATCAAAAAATTGGACATGTTTCTGCTAATGGGTATCGTCCACAAATTGGTCCGTTTAAAAGTACATGAATGACCACACAGTGTGTGTGTTTTGGCCACACACAGAAAGTAATGTGGCCGAAGAGAAATGTTTGTAGCCATGTACTCAACCATGCATTAACTATACCAGCATATACATAACAATTCACACATACATAAAATGCTTGCAAATAACCAAACCATGATTGATCACACAATGTGTGAAATTTTTGACACACCTTGAAAGTAATGTGGCAACAAACTAACAAGTGTGGTCCTGTGTTCAACCATGCATTATCTACGTACCCATTTACATAATAACACACACGTCCACACCTGCATGTAAACAACCTATATCTGACACCAAAATGGGCTCACTGTCCATCACCACGCGCAACCAATTGCCGACCACACTTACTAGCACCCACCTTGTCCCCCTACTCAAACACATTGGGTCGTCCGGTCATGGTTTCGTTGCAACATTCCCTGGCACAACACATATACCCACGAAGAAAACAATATACCAAAACGAAATTGAAACCCAAAATATTGTAAATGTGACATACCCGGACAGTGCGGCACCTATGTCGCCGATGACCTGTTTCGCCGGTAATCTGCTACCCTGTGAGGCGGCGCGTAAATAACATGTCAAAATTATAGAGTTCAAAAGCCTATACTCAAGCTATTGACGGCCGGAAAATGGTTGAACACCCACAAATAACGACATACCTCATTCATGGTTGGTCAACCGAGTTTGCCTCCTCCGTGGTGGGTGTTCGACAGATGATGTGTGACTGGTGTTTCTCGGCGAGTCGACTCCCACCCAGTGCTCGCAACTACTCAATTTTTCGTCGAAGTCGTTCACCGTTTTCTCTGCCGCAAAACCCTAGCCCCGCAGAAGTGGATTCGAAATCGTGTTTCTCTCTCCCAATATTCGTCCGATCAAACTCTTGCTGCAAGTAATGATTACCAGTAAGGAAATAAACCAAACTGCCAAACCAAACTCCTTGATACCCGCGATATGATAAATTCACAATCAATTAATGTTTTTTTTTGCCACACGTGTGGCTGTTTTAGGGGTGGATTAGTGGTTTTAATCTCAACCCTAGGATGTAAATTAGAGGGCCAAGATCTTCTCTTCTCACTGGATCCATTCCCATTATTAGATGAGTTTTTTGAAATAGATTTTAACAAAAAAACTATTTTATCAAATACTTTTCTTGTAATCAAACTGAAGTCGCTAATCCAAACATCTATCAACTTACATCCGGACCTAAATTTGGGCAGGAGATGATCCAAAGTCGGACGTTAGAATCATTGTTGTGTGTGCTCTTACAAACCCCGAAGCCCCATTGTTCTCGTTCGATTAGGCGGTCGATTTGCGCTTCTGCCCAAATCTTTCCAGGTTCTTCCCTAATTTCTGTCACTTTTGATGTTTGTCTAAGATTCTTAATAAGTGAATAACCTATTCACCCATCGTAGCTTTTGAATTCTGAGGCCTTCTTAATTGGGGACGAGCAAGTTTCGACCAAGCTTTTGATTTAGTTCGATCTGTTGAGAAAAAAGCTTGATAGATTTAGTTACATCTAAATTAATTTTCTGCCTGCTGCTAGATTTCGTAAGTGTACCGAATCCGCGTGTTTAGTTGTCTCCTTTGCTGGCCGTAAATTCGATTCTAGGTTTTCGCAATTTATTATCTTTGACGGTCATGTTCCACTATGAAGATTAGAATCAAGAATTGTTTTTATCTTCTTGGTAATTAAGTTTTTTTTTTTTGTTGTTGATTGCTCTATGTTTCGTGGGGGAAATTTGGCTGTCCTTGTATCGTTAGCTCTCGTTCAGCTTTTCTGACATGGTATTTGCCTGAATTTAAGGATTTGCAAGCCCCTTAACCCATCTAGTGATGTGCTTTCCTGTTTCAATGCTATCTTGCATTCTCCTGAAAAGAGGGAAAAGATTAGTTTGTAAATCTGGCATTTTGAGAGTATTTGCTGACACGAAGCAGTTACGTTGTAAACAAATGAAACCATCTCACTAGGACATAAGTGATGAGTCTATAGCTGAAACATACAGAAAGGATGGTTGGCATATGCTCTGCAGGCCTACAGCATAGCTTGCGAAACCATTGATAGGCACCACTTGTGAAACGATTGATATTATTTGGGGATTAATGTTACTGAACTTCAGTTGAGATGCACTGCTGAATTGTGGGATGGAACAAGGAAAAGTAATTCTCTTTCCCTTGATGGAATGATTTCTCAAAATTTTCTCTGAGCTTCCTGTTATTGATTGTTTACCCCTTATTGAACTGTTGAATCTAGAATCCATCATGTATTCCATTCTGATTGTGCTGGCTGAACATTGCTTGTTGTATATGTTGTTGAGAGAATAAGGCTCTATTTGATTCTTGGAAACTGTGATGGAATGAAAATTTTAAAATGGGTCTACTTTGTTTCATTTTACATAAAGAAAATTGAATGCATAAGAGCTAATAGAAAACATCATAGAAGATTCAATTGGTTTTTTCAGCAAAACTTTCTTTCCGAAACTGAGTGGAAAGTGGAGAAAAATATGAGAGGCTAAAATGGAAGGGAGGACTGGGAAGAGGGAAAACAAAATGAGGAATTGGTTGGAAATTTGAGACTTTTTAAACTAGATTATGGAGAGAAAATTTTGTTTCCCGGTTACTTTCCACAAATCAAATAGAGCACAAGGGAAGATGGATTTCCTTTTTTTGAGCAATGATTGGTTACAAACCTGATCTCTGTGGTTAAGAGTTGTATTGGTTTTATTATTATCAAGTTCCTTGCTTGATCTGTTAATTGTCTAAATAGGTTGAAGGGTTTGCCAAACTGTTGAAATCCTTTGATTGGTCTAAAAGCGAGTGGAATTTCCAATGGATAAAGGAGTACCTTCTAGCTTATTTGTTAATGATGGCTCATTTATGGAGAGGTTTAAAGAGCTTCATCAAGAAAAGGATGACAGGGCTGCAACTCAAGATTCTATACTAAAAGCAAATACTCCGAGGAGTTCAACTCCAGTTATTAGAACTGGAGAAACTAGGCCTAGTAGTATTATGCGGAATACTGCTACAGTGCCTTCTGGTGGAAAACTTGCATTTAGCTTGAAACAAAAATCCAAGCTTGTGGCTCCTGCTGTGAAGTTGAGTGAAGACGATGAAGAAGATGAAACAAACATTGGGAATGCATCATCAGGAGCCTCAGCAAAACGGCAGAAAATGGGTCAACCAGATTCTCGTGATCTTCCCACGAGAAGGTTTGACGTCGGTAATATCCGGTCATGTATCTTGTGCTCATCATTAGTAGTTACTTAATGCCTGCTCTTATTGGATGTTTGTGTTCTGCAGCTATCCCATGCTTTGTGCCATCCCTTTTTCCTTTCTTAGCATTCATATTATTGTTAGTGCAGATGTTTCTCCCTCTCTCACACAACACACTCACACACACACAGAGTCACACGTACAATGTTTAGGTCAACCTTTATGGATGTTCTATGGTAGTGATGTGGGCCGATCAGATTTCAACGATTGACTTCACTTGTAATGTTTGGTGAATATCCAAGAAACTCCGTTGACCTATGTTATATAGAGTACCTATACCAGTGAATCAATTTCTATGCATTATTTGTTGTATCCTTGATCATGATCGAGATGGTTGAGCATGTTACGGCATTCAACTCAAAACGGTCATCCTCTGATGTAACGATGAGTTTGGAGTAGTCAGCATAATGAAGGAAGCTTGTTCTGGATTCTGAGAATGCAATGCAAAAGAAAAGAATGTGGAGGGAGACAGGGTGACCAGCCAAAATGTGATGGGATTGAAACGTCGTCATGTGAATTCTTTTCATATTTGCTGCATTCATGCAAGTGACTTTTTTTTTACCTTTCATGATGTGCATCATTATGCCATAGGAACTCGAATGGGTGACCTTATCTACTTCTAAATGGCATGTGAATAGGACCATTCATTTTTGAATGTATTGTCTCATGAATGCAGCTCGCATCTTAAGTCCCTTTCAACAAAGGGGTCAGAGATGTCAATGGATATGGCGTACAAGAGTAATTTGCATTCCGTTGTTCATGCTCTCGGTATTAATCGTTCTTTAAGTGACATGCAGCACCTCCTTCCCCAAGCGATCCTGCAGTGAAGAAAGCTGCAGATAAACTAGCAAGTTTTGTGGCTAAAAATGGAAGACAAATTGAGGATATCACTCGCCAAAAGAAACCTGGAGATACTCCTTTCAGGTACATACTTCTTCATGATAGTTATTTGGTTTCCATGGCACCTTGATGCTTTGAGAACTAACTAATCGTTTTCCCTCTCCATACCTACTTCTAAGTCCAGATTTTTGTTTGATCCAAAGTCTGTGGACTACAAATATTACGAGTATCGGATTCAGGAAGAGGAGAAGGCAATTAGACAGAATCAAGACATTCAAACTGCTCAAAATGGTTGGTTGCTAGATTATATATTAAAAATCTTAGCTTCTTCATACACCCCTTCTCCTTACTGCTCTCTTCCCATAAAAAAGCCCGGGGGGGGGGGGGGGGAGAGAAGGGGGAAGGCTGGCACATTAATGACTAGAATTTGCATTGAAGAAGGCAAAAAGGCTGAAGTTGAACTAGTTATTTGCATAGTCTATGTAGATTTCTGGTCATAATAATCCTTACTCCAATTATTGCCGACTCAACTTCTAGTAACAAGTGTGCAAACATATGCTTTTTACCTGTATTATTAAAGTTAGTTGCATAGGCCATATTCTGGAATTATGATGATTGGTAAGGAAATTCTTCAAATCTTTTTAGTTGCTATTCAGTAAGCATTGGTAGAGTTGGGGCATATTGTGCCCCAAAACATGGGCATGTAGATATGCATTGAATGATAACTTTATTTAGATGATGTATAAGGCTGTAATATACCTTTTTGGCATCAATATCTCAAATTGGACTGTGGAAAAGTTATGTATTGGTAACCTATTGATGCTGTCAGTTGAGCTTGTATGACTATCAAATAGATAGGAAGTTCCCTTAACTTGTTACGTTTTCGATTGTACTTGTGTAGTTAAAATCTAGGTGAAGTCAAAACTTTAATGCCCTTAGGGTCTTGCATGGTTTATCTTACAGGATGAAGCTTATGTCACTATAGAGTGAATTTGGTCCATAAGCTTCATTAGTTGTGTCGTATGTGGTGTATGATTGGTTATTTTGTTGCAACAAACTGTTCCTAACTTCTAGATGCGAGTTTCTTTTTCTATAAATCGACATTCAGTGGCACACCCCTGCCCCACATTTGATTGATGAAGGTGTTTCATTGGTTGAAAATCAACCTGCAGGTGATAGGTTTACTTCTGGAACTAGTGGATCCCGAAAATCAAGTAACTGGCAACCACAATATCAAACGCCTGCTTCAGCTCTGTACGAAATAAATGAGGGCAGGTCTCGTGAGGCTGCATGTGCAAGTGGTAAGAATATTTATTTGTAGTGTATTTGTGGGAGGACTGGTGTGTGTGGTTAATTGCCTGTGATTACTGTAGCCTGTGTGAAATAAGTTTTATAGATCTACCTGCTACTTTAAGTATAGTTTGTATTTGTTAAGGAAAAAAAAGATAAATAGGATGATTGAATGCACAATTTGAAACGTGCAGTTTGGAATGGGAATATAGCCAAAATACGTAGTACTAATTGCTTTATGTAAAGCTTTTTGGCGATTGTGATGCGTATTATGCTTGATTTGTTGAGTATACAAGTTGAGTTGGTCTTCCTTGGTAGGAGCTTATGCTTGTGGACTTTGTTATACATGCTTTTAAGTTATCAAAATGTCTTAATGGGTTATTTTGGTTATGAGTTAAATTGATCTTCCCTTGTAGGAGCTTATTTTTGAAGCTTTATTATAGATACTTGCAAGTTATCAAAATGTCTTGAATGGGCTATCTTGATTGCGAAGGATTGTTTAGATAGTGGGCAAAGAATCACATTCATTTGATGAAAGGGGCTCATTAGTTAAACATTGCATTGTTCATGAACTTTAATTCTGTTGATACCGCCTTACAAAAACTTTAGTACTTCCATGTAAATAGGAAGCCATGTGAGTGTACTTGGCTATTGGTGTAAATATTGTTGTAGATTACAAGTGGCATGCTTACAAAACTGTGTTGATGTTGGCAATGTCACTTAGTGGATGAATCATACATCAAAATTTGTTACAGAGAACTATGCACAAGGTATAGAGAAAGATGTTAGTATATTCTCTTAAAATATAACGTCACAACACCACTACTCCCAATGTGGTCTCACGGACAAAGGGTATGGGGAGATTTGCATGTAGGCTGCCTTACCGTAGCCTGCATTACTATAGCATAGTGTAGCTTGCTCAGAGAGAAATTGACCTGCAGAAAAATGTTTCGGGAAAACAATTTGAAGTCACACACATACACACACACACACACACACACTCATATATATATGGAATTGATCATATGAGCAATGACCCTTTGGTTAGCATGGTTGGATATTTGGTGGACAAAAACTATTGTTTTTGTGGACTTCAAGTATGAAAGGTGAGACATCAACATTTGATTTCCTCCAAGCAAAATCTTTATATTGCTTTGCGTACTTGATGTCAACGAAAACAATAATTGATCTCCGCCATATATATATATATATATATATATATACATATATATATATATATATATATATGTATATATATAGGATAATTGGATTCTAATAATCCCTACTTTGACCAATTGGACAATGGTGGACCGTACTTTCACTTTGTATTCTGGTGGTCCAAAAAAAAATAAAATTGGATTGTAGTGGTACCAAATCCACCTTCACATTCTTCTTATTTTTTTTTATTCCTACACTATATTGTTTTTGTTTTTTTCGTTCCTGCCCCTAGAAAGTTAATGAATTGTAGTTTCTAAAACATTTTTTAAATTATTTTTTTGAGACTCCGAATAATTATTATGATTTTTTAAAAATAATAAAAGTGAAAAAATCATAAAAAATAGTAAAAAAATGAAAAAATTGGGAGAAACGCTGTAAATTCATTAAAAATCATTGTAAAGTGTTATACTAAGTTTTGAATCAAATGCAACACAAAATCTATGATTCCCTTGAAAATATCCCACTACAATCCAATTTTTTTTTTTTTGGACCACCAGAATACAAAGTGAAAGTACGGTCCACCATTGTCCAATTGGTGAAAGTAGGGATTATTAGAATCCAATTATCCTATATATATATATATATATATATATATATATATATATATATGTATATATATATATGCGCGCGTGTGTGTGTGTGCGCGTGTGTACATGTCATATACGCATACATATGTATATGTGTGTGGGGGGCGAACCAGGGTGGAGTGGCTAGTGGTAGTAGCAAACATTCAAATGAGAACTTTGAAAGACGAAGATTGAATGGTCACATATGAACGACACTTGCACATGGGTCAATCATCCTAAGAGACGGGGGGAAGCTCGTCCGATGGTGCGTTTCACGCGAGCTTCGAACCCGAGTATGTTTGTGTGTGTGTTGCGTGTATGTTTTGTGTATTTGATGGCTCTTTTTTTTTTTGGTGGTGTCAAAGCGCTACGTCCAATTTTGGACAATGTCCCCCTTGTGTCCATATTTTGGATAGAGTCCCCATGTCCACAATATTCAGGGATGCTGTGTTGGAACCCTCGGATCCTTACTGTGTCCACGAGTGTTGGTAAATTACCAATCCTGACTTCACCCTACCTTCCCATACCCTTGAAAAGAACAAACCTTCGTCTAGTCTCTCTCATTTTGTCTTCTATGGGTGCGACCCCAAACAAAATGTTGAATATGAATGTGGCAACCTAATTAAATTGCTATGACTTTGCTTAGAGCAACCTAACTTGCTCTATAAATGTGCATACTGATTGATTTGTTCTTTTTCTTGGTACAAATGAGTAGTCTAGTGAAATATTAACTAATAATATATGAAAAGTAACTTGGCTTATTGTCTTTCATGGTTATATATTAAACAAATGTATGCATTTTAATGATATCAAGGGCACTCATATGAACTTGCGGTGTATTGGATTCTGCTTCTTGTTTTGCTTAGATGGATGGTATTCAAAATTATATTTGCAGGGGAGTCTGATGCAGGAGCTTCTGGCATTGATCCTATAGCCATGATGGAGTATTACATGAAGAAAGCTGCAGCAGAAGAGAGAAAGAAGCCACCTAAACAGTCTAGAGATGAGATGCCTCCCCCGCCGTCTCTTCAAGGTTTCCATTTTATCCCCTTGTGGTTATTGTTGATAATGAGGCAGGTGCTTTGATACTTAAAGAGTTGTCTTTGAAGCTGCAGTGTCCGCAAAATCTGAGCCTTAGTTTTGTCATGTTAAAGATTTGCAGAGCTTATACCTTGCATGCTGCTTTGCCTCCTATAGCCTATAATGAGATTTTTATGCTTGAATTTACCAGATCAATCTATTATCCTTTTCACTGTCTTCATTGCAGCTTCTGGGAAGAGAGGCCATCACATGGGGGACTATATCCCAGTGGAAGAACTAGAAAATTTTATGGCTAAATGCAATGATGCAGCTGCACAGAAAGCTGCTAAAGAGGCTGCTGAGAAGGCAAAAATACAGGCTGATAATGTAGGTCATAGGCTTTTGTCAAAAATGGGTTGGAAAGAAGGTATTTTCTCTTTATTTCTTGCATATTCAAATTATTGAAGTCCTTGGATTGTTTTCACATGTTTCTAGAAATACAATTCCAAAGTATTTAGAAAATTGGAAAAGCTGTTTGTATTTGATTATTGCTTTTTATTCTTTTTGTGAATAAGTGAAGTCTTGACTTGAACATCACCAACCTATGAGAATATCCCTGTTGTGAATAAGTGAATAAGCTTTGGGACTAAAAATCTCCCTTTCAGGCATCCGCTCCTGTAATCTTCAACCCCCCCCCCCCCCCCGGCCCCTCCCTCTGTCTCTGTCACACAGACACGCTTGTGCACCTACATACACACTTATTTTAATTTATATTGTCCTTTGCTTTATTACATTTCTTCTTGCAGCATGATTTGATGATCTGTATGGTATGGAATAGCACCAACTGTTTCAAGCTCTATGTACTTTTGGTTACCTGTATGGAATGTTACATTTTTGGGTTGCTAATAGCTGTCGGATGACTTCCTTTCCACTCTGACATTAGAAGGATGTAAACTTGGGTATCATGATTGATGGACATTCTTGTGAAGCCTGTATTCATCAAAGAGGTAACACCTTTGGCTCGAATCCTGCAGGTGAGGGCCTAGGAAGCTCTAGAAAAGGTATTGCAGATCCCATCATGGCAGGTGATGCAAAGAAAGATCACTTGGGGGTTGGGGCTCAGCAACCTGGCGAGGTGACTCCTGATGATGATATATATGAGCAATACAAGAAGCGAATGATGCTTGGATACCGCCATAGACCAAACCCTCTGGTATTTAGTTACCTTTGTTATCTATCATGCCTGTACTATCCCCTGTTATCCATCCAGTCTTGCTATTACATCTACATTGACAAAACAGTATTCCATCATCTAGAATCTTGTGCTATAGTTACTGATGTATATTTGTTCATCTTTGTAGAACAATCCCCGCAAGGCATACTACTGAGCATTGGGCAACTGTAGTGACTTTTTGTCTCGATGTTCTTATGTTCTGAATAATCAATTATATCATCAGTTTTAGTTGGCAATAACAGATGCTCCATGTTGGAAGGTTCTTATTTTCGTTTTGGTTGTTTGACTGAGTGCTTTTATGTTAAATCATACTGTTGTGTAAAATATATTCCACCTTTAAGGATGTTGCCTTAATTTTGCTTTTCTTCAGTTTACGTGCTAGCATGTGTTAACTACAACAGAATATGACATGGATGTTTTCAACGGTAAGCTTGAAATCACACTGGAATCAGAGGGACATCTGAGGAATAAACTGTGGTCCCAACTGTGACGGTGAAATGTTTCAACGGTTTTCTAGTGTACCAGAAAACCGGTCGTGTTTAACTAGGGGAGTTGGAACCCTTGATCTCTAGTCAGGTATGTGGTTCAAGTTCCGTCCCGGGCAACACAAGAAGTGAAGGTGTTTGGAACTACACTACAGGAAACACAGAAGAAAAATGGTCTAACGGATGATAAAAGCAAGGGCTTGGGGGTATTATCGGGCTTCCTGATGAGAGAAAGGGTCGGTTAAAGGGTTTAGGAGTGATTCATAGACAAGTTGTTTAGCACAGGAATTAGACAAATACACTAGCATCAAATCCTTCTCGTTAGAGTTAGGGTTTGATTACTTACTCCCTAAATCCCATCACTATTCCCATAGTGATGGTTTCTACATAGCAAAATCGCCTCATTAACCTAAATAAGCACTAATCACTTATGTTGTCAAAACCGGACCGGTCAGTCTGACTGGTTGAACCCTGAACCGGTCAGGTGGCTGCTGTCTGATTTCGGGTTTGACTCAAGGAGCTGGTTCAACCGTTAAAAACCATCAAAATCGGTTCAATCGGTTGACCCAGACGGTTCAAGGTTATATTGGAATTTCGGTAATTTAATTGAAAAAAATCCCGTTTTTGACCGGTTCATTCTGGTTTTTGATTGGTTCATTCCGATTTTTCACTGGTTCATTTCGGCTTAAATCGGTTCATGCCAGTTTAATTATTTCGGTTGTTTGATTATTTTTGAAGTACATGAAAATTTTCTTAACTCATGGCCAATTCATGTCGGTTTTGACTGGTTCAACTGTGAATCGAGTCAACTGGTTCGACCAATTGAACAATTGACTTACTGAGTCAACTGGTCTGATTCTAACAACATAGCTAATCACATGTCAATATAGATTAGTACTTAATTAATCCACCCATAACTCCAATTCAATGTTGGGAGATAATCCTTCATCTCCTAGTATTAGGATTATCAACATCAAATGGAGAGGATGGTGGGAAATGCTAAGCAAATCACCAAATCATCCTAATCCACTAAACCTAGCCTAAACTCCTATTTGGGGCCTTAATTACCCCCTAATCCAATATTATTCTCGCCATACATGTTCACAAACATCATGATCTCAACAATAAAACCAACATTTAGCATGATTCTAGCAATATCTACCAAAACAAGGCTAATTAAGCTAATTAAGAGCATAAACAAGATAATCAAGCAATGATTAAACTAACAACAAGCTGCAATTAGGAGAGAGAAAGAGTAAACTCACTAAAGATGGTACCAAATGATCTTCCAATTGCAAAGAAAATCCATAATAATAAAACCAAATGCAATAATAATCATTAATCTTCAATAAAATTAGGAGAGATTACACTTGTGTTTAGAGAGAGAAATGAAAGACTTCTATCTAATTTGGGAGTAAAACCTAGAAATCATAAGTCGTCAAACACTCCAAAAACTCTCTCTAAAAATGACGAGTTTTACAATATATACAAAAGAGGAAAGAGTGTTTTGGCCTTAAAATGAAGTTGGCAAAATAGGGTGTCACACTCGTGACCTCCTAAGTCATGGCCATAAGACCTATTTCTTAAGGAAGGGGAAATATGATTTCAATTCCTCACGGGCGTGACCTATGGAGGTCACGACTATGAGGTGCCTTCTTCCTAGTTTGGTCTTCTGCTGGTCACGGCCGTAAGGTGGTGGGTTACGACCGTGAGGTGCCTTCTACCCTTGAACCCAGAACTGTCTTGATGAGTCACTTCCATAAGGTAATGGGTCACGACCATGACTCCCTTTCTGTCCGAGGGTGCTGGCATTTCTCATGTCTTTGGCCTTGGGACTGAACTCAATTGCGATCGTGAGGTAGTTGCTCACGGTTGTGAGGTCTCTTCTGTCTTAAGGTCCTCGAGCCTAAGGCCTTGGCTTCCACATTCTTGAGTTGGGTTTCCTCGGGATTTGCATTTGAATCTCAACTTTCCTTCAATTCATTCGGTTTTGCCTCTTTTTACGTACTTTTCCTCTGTTTGCATATTATTGCAGAAGGTACTTTAAAGAGAAAGAAAAGTAGCATAAAACCTCTATGTTTATTCGCGAAATCGAGGAAAATGCTAAGGAAATGGATGCATTTAGGCTCAAAACTGAGCCTAAATATTCTCCCTCCCACACACTTTGCCTTTTGTTCGTCCCTAACAAAATTAAATAAAAAGTACACATAACAACACAAGAAAAACACCTAACTCACTTTTCCAGGAATCGCTGATGCATTTAGTGTATGCATCAAGCTCTTTAAACCCCTCGACAGCCTGGGTGGACGAGTAGAGTCTCGTGAGGGTTTATAGCGGCTATACCCACAAAAGCCAATAGAAAGAAATGAAAAGGAGGAGAAAAAAAAAGTGACAATCAAAAATTTTTACAAAGAAAAGAAGGAGCTCGCGATCACAGTTGTACAAAAGCCACTCAAACAACGTCGTTGATTAACCCAAAGCAGTTAATATGTACATGCCAAAGACATTAAACACGTATGAGACCAATCTTTTAGATTTTCCACTTCAAACACTGCTCAACGAGTTCCTTGTGCACAAGTACAAGTGTCTTTAGTTTAATTTTGGTTAAGTGAAAGCAAGTTCGTCGAATCCTGACCATTCGCATATTCATGCTCATTTTTATTATTTATCAACTTACTATGCATCCCCCCCCGGCAGACCTATTGAGCGTCACCTTTGGTTTGGTGAAGGTCGCAAGTTACATAGGGGGAAGGTTCCACCTTTTATTCATTTGGACGATGATACGTGTCTTGTGGCAAGATGGTGAATAACCATCTTGCATGACATGACATATCCACATAAACATGTTAAATAAAAAAAGTATTTGCCACATTACTATTATTGTGATCAAGTACTTCTAACAAATGTGAAGACAAAAATTCAATATTTAAAAAATCTGAACTTACAAAAATAACAAATAAATGGAAAAAAGAAAATGATATTTTTACAAATATTTAATAGAAAAATAATAAATAATAAATATGCTTTAAAAAACAAATGGAATTTTATTAAAAATGTATCATTTTTGTAGAGATATTTTATTTTAAAAATGAATCAGGATGTAAAAATAATTTTCAAAATTATAAAATAAAATGATTTTAAAAAATGATAAACATATAACAATTTAAATATAGCCCCTTCATTTGGATATGTTAAAATTAGGTTTGGATTGGAAAAATTATCACATTTTTTTGGCGAATTGTGTTTTTAGAGAATATGATTTTTCAGGGAATTGTATAAGGTTTGTATTGGATTGGATAGTTGAACCAATCTAAGGAACATGATCATAATTACTATATTTTATTTATACTTTCACAATAATGATATAATAAATAAATCTCTTTTATAAAAATATTATATATATTATATACAAAATGATTATTAACCAACTTACCGCAAGATGCATATAATCTTTTGTATCCGGGGTGAGCATAGAGCCATGGACATATTCGCCCCCATTTTGATTTGTTTAGTGGACCTGTGGTGCTTCGTTAGGAAGTAAAGATCTGATAGGCAGGCTCATGGCCAGATAATACACGTTGAGACAGACAAGAGAGAGGCGGGGTTAAGGTTAACCCAGAAAGAGGGCCAAGAAAAAGCCTTCCGACTTCGATTGCGAAACTCTAGTTATACCTCTGCACCATCAAATCTCTTGCAAAATCTTCAATCTCTCTATATTCTCTCTTCTCAAATCTCTTGAATTCATCCCCCTCTTTTTCAATCTTCATTTGGCTGCTCAATAGTCAATATCAGGTTCGCTGTTTCTATTTCATCTTCTTCACTTTCTTAATTTCCTTTATCGTCTATTTGATCCATCCATCGATCGATTTAGTAGTTAAGTTTATGTGATTCCTGTTTCTTTTTTGTTTTGTAACCCCTAATTTGTCGATTTTTCTTCTCTTGTTTTAGGCGATCCAATGTCGTCCAATATGTTCTCTAGACTCTTTGGTGCTAAATCCAGGGAGGAAACCACTTCCAGTAATACTTTGGCTACGCTCGACAAGTTGCACGAGGTTGGTGTTGTTGGAATCCCTAGCCTTTTTATTCAATTGATCTATTTAATCATGCTGTCTTCGTGTTCTTTCTGTGATCAATTCTTTTTGTTCCCGGGTATCGTAGGTGTTTTGTTGCTGAGTATCGTAGGTACAGTGACATGCTTGTGTTATTTAATTCGGGCTAAATTGATGGAAGATTTCTCAATTGTGACAGAACCGTGCTAATGTGAAAAAAAATTATTGTCTTAATGTTTGAGCAGTCAGGGCTAATTAGATTGAGTTGGATGCTCAAACATTTTAGGTAGAGCGTGGAAGAGTATCTAGTGAGATTTTCTGTTGACATGGAGGCTTGTGGTGAGGAAACCTTAGCTCCATTTGTCTTTGCAAGAGAAAGCCCTTGCTTTTGCACTTCAAACCAAGGATTAACACCTTTTCTTTTTGATAGGATACTAAAGGTTGAACATTTTGTCACATTGAGGCATCAAGCCCTCTTATTTCCCATGCTTTTTCTCTATTCTTTTTTATTTTTTGGGTAATATTTGTCTCCCTTTCTCCTTACTTCTCTTATTTATCCCTTTTTCTATCTCACTTGGTCCAACACGGTGCAAAGTGTGTGGTATCTGTAGTTATATGAGTCACTTCCTTGAAGCCATATCTAACTTATTCTCAAAAAATTATGGTTTGGGAATGATTTTTAAGCATTAGTACAATTGTGCCTTGCATCCAAAAAGCCCATGCCCTCACTTGGTAGTCCAAAGTCGGGCTTTAGGACCCTTTGCTCTTTTGTGCACCTTGAGCTTTTAAAAGTTACTGTGTCTAATTGGTGGATGGTGCTAACTGCTAAGTGTTAACAAGGATCTTAACTAGTCCAGTGATGTAGCTTTGCATATTACTGGGAAGCTGTGTTGAGTTTTGAATTACTTGCATATGAAACTTGTTTATGGCTGTGTCTTTAATATAGTAATACTTCTTATGGCCATTCGTTAGTAACTATTAGCATACAAGGCTTGCATGTACTTGTAAGCCCTTTGAAAGATTGAAAATAGCTTAGCATAACTTATGTTTACTGTTATTTAAGGTTCTGATGGCCTTAATAAAGAATGACATTTTTCTTCTGAAAGGCTGAGGGTGGGGGGATTGGTCTGCCAACCTTTAGCAAGTGTTGCAATCTATGTTGCTTTGACTCGGGTATGGGTATTAGACATGGGTACATATCCATATGCGGACTCCTCGTTCCAAAAATCATGGACACGCTCATGGTGGCCGAAATTTAAACATAAGTTTAGGGACTCATGTATTTGCAAAATGCTAAAAGTATTTATTTTTTTCTTAGCAGGTATAATAATACTGAACTGATAATTATAGGAAGTGTAAAATTCATAATTAATGCATGTTTAGTTATATAAAGAGACTGGTCTATGACCATACCAATGGAAACCAGTGATAGCATGAATGATTATAGACCTCACTGCCCATCTTATACTTCAAATTGTTGAAAAGTTCCCTATACCGACAGCCACAGGAAGATCTTTTGTTTCACACTTAACAACTGCCATTCATTATTATTGTTTTAATAACTTCTTATTAATATAATAGTTTATGACCTAACAAAGGGAACAAAGCCACACCCCCTCTGTCTATCTATTCTAATCTCCCAGTCGTTCATTTTATCTGCGTTCGCATGCCTCGCCACCCTTCAAAATTAAGTATCCTCCCATTACTATGCTCCTTACTGCTCGTAGCATTACTGTATCAAGTCTTCATTGTTCATTGTAGAGATATATATGGGTAGGGATCTACCTTTTCTGGTGTCACTCAAGGTTCCATCCCCCTCCCTCTTTTTTTCTTTTCCATGCATAAGGGCTGAACCCTTACCAGCAATCTGCGTTGCAACAGTAGGTGTTGGGCCTGTCTTTGTGACAGAGTCAGGTGGTCTGTTACTGTGTCTTCTGGACCAGGTTCGGTGCCTATTTAGCCAAGTTGAAGAGGCATGGGTTGAAATTTTCTGCTGTTAATCCCCTGATTATTCAGGCATTGCATCCGTCTTGTGACTGTATGGTTAAAGTAACAAATTACATATTTGACATTGAAGCTCATGAGGGTTGATTCATAGGGATATGAAGCTAGATTACTGATTAAACAGTGCATGAAATAACATCAAATTAGGAGAAGAACCAATGGAAAAAGGAACAAACTAAATCATGAACATCCTGGAGAAGTTCGAGAAACTATGAACTAGATCAAACAAAACTATTGTAGATAGTTGAAATTGTATCTGTATTAGAAGTGATGAAGTTATATACCAAGGCAATGAAAATGTCAGTGGCAGAAAAGATTATGGTTGGTGATGACTGATCTCCTGCAGACATACATCTACTTGATTGAATACTAACTACTAAACTTGGACTAGAAAGCCCAATAAGTTCAAAATAAAACCTGCACTTAAGACTTTAAATTACAAAACATGGAAGGAAAAGAGTTTGAGAGACTAACATTAAAACGGGAGTAAATAAGGGGAGAGCAAGAGTAAAATTAATAATAAATACTAGTGATTATGATAGCTTCCATTTCAACTTTTTTACCATCATTTAAATGACTAATATAGTAATGTGTCAGAGCTATGACCCTTCTCCTTTGCTTTCTAATGTGATTGTGAAGTATATGAGTTGAGTAATATTTTGCTGCTTAATGACTGACATAAAGAATTTCCAAAATGAGGAAGTGCCATAAGCAAAAAGTTCAGCTAATATAAAAGGCACGCAATATGTAAAGAAATTGGTGCAAACAATGGTTTGGATCTATGCAAATCATTAAATCCAGCTACATGGTCTAGGGTTCATGACCGAATTAGGATGGTCAACTTTGTGTCTACTGGGTTTGGACTCTAAGCTTTTCCTTTTAAGTATGGTTGATAGTTCTATTATTTTCGGAAACTTGAATAATTTTTGAAACTTGAATACTTCTTTACTTCTTGAGAAGCCTTGTGGATCATATTTTCATGTTATAATATAGGATTTCATAGAAGTTGGAAGTTCGTTTGGTATCTGGTTTTGTTGTTATTTATTATGGTTATATATATTGTTTTATTATTCTCTTGAAAACTTGCTAGTAACAATAACAATTGTTTAGAAGGCAGTAAAGTTATGGAATTGGAATGCCTAATAATTTATTTGCTTATGTTAAAATAAGCTCCTCAGTTTGTTGTTGCATGCCTTTCAAACAAGATGAGTGAATATTCAATTGAATCACTTATGTTTGGGTTGTGGTTGTAGACCATGTAAAAGTTGTTTGCTGGACACTGGAAGAGTAATCTGCTCCATTAGATTTGCTAGTGAAAAAGACAAGATTGCGTTAGGAGTAAATTAAATCTTAGGTGTAGGTATGGGCCATAGTTGTATAAATCTTCAATGTGATTATATGGAAGATTTTATTGAAGAAAATGAATGTTTGTGAATCTGCTTCAGGGTTCCCTATATGTCACGCCCGTAAAATTTTTGACTTGTTGAAGCGATGTGATGGCATCTTAGTACAAGGTACAGCAGTACAGGCCTTTCTCTAGGCATGTTGCCCCTTGCCTCTCCATGAACTTTAGTTCATGGGGGAAGACTTCCTACATCTGGATCCCCATAGAAGTTCATGGGGGAAGACTCCCTAAATCTGGATCCCCCAACTGTGCTCATACATTTTTCCTAGGAGATTTTTTTTTGGTTGTTTTCTTGTTCCTTGTGATTTCCAACCACGTGGATGAACTTCTGGTTGGCTAGGGTCTGAAAGCATTCCTGATAGCAGACTGAATTTCTGGTGGTTACACAAAGCTGCCTAAATAATAATCATTCAAGTCAATAGACTCATAGTTGCCTTGTCCTAGTGACGCTCCTCCTGCAACCTAGATTAATTGATCGTAGGCCATATAATTCGTGTTTGAACGATGATCACTCTAGTCATATGCTTGTGGACATGGTTGTCTTCTTAAGATGTTCTTTCTACAGCACGATACTGTAAAGCAGAGATCAACAATGTACACTTCCAGCTGAACCAAAATACTTATCAGTGGTTTAGGAGTCTACCATATAAAGTAGAATGTTTGTAGTGTGTTATATTGCATCCTCAAGCTAAGATGGAGCATCTGTCAAACACTGCTGTGGAAGTTCATGAACGATCTGGTTGTATTATTGTTCAACAAATAAGTAGATTGTTTCATCCTGCTAATACTAGCTCATTTTCTAGATTTATCTATCCTAACTGCTTTTATTCATTTTAGTTGATCTGAGTTCTATGACATTGTGAATGGTAGATGTGTCGTGTGTTACATAATCTAATCAAATACCTTTGTTCTCCAGTTTCCTTTCATTTTTAGTTTAATGGTTACTTTGTCATGTTATGCAGACACTTGAAATGCTAGAGAAGAAAGAGCAGGTTCTTTTGAAAAAGGCTGCTGCAGAGGTTGAAAAGGCTAAGGAATTCACGAGAGCAAAGAATAAACGTGGTATGTTGCTTAATTTTGATGTTTTCTCTCATCATTGAATGACACATAATACCATTACTGCAGATGTGAGAGCCCATGACAAAATTATCAGCTGTTACTCTAGTATCATTTCAATGCTCCCAACCCTTTCCACGTCAACCGAGGGCCTCATTTCAGACAATTTTCTAGTGTTGCTACTCTGTTTGTCCCATAAAAGGTTCCAAAAAATTCTTACTTGGATGTCCCAAAATATTGTTTTTTTTTTTTTAAAAAGAATTTGTTAAAAGAATCTCTTCATGTTCAAGTTCTCAGTATAAATGATTTAGATTTTAGTTTCTAAAGTCTTGACAGCTTTTTGGAGATGGAGGGTGTATAATTTTAACTTTTGCTAAGCCTGTGAGCTTGCCTGTGTAGTTAGTTGTATTCTAGGATTCTCCTCTGTTTGTGATTTGTTAAGAATCAGATTGAGCTGGTCACTTCTAAATTCATGACAGTGAGTTATTTTTAAATGTTCTTTAAATTTTAGACATGTCTGTATATGATAGTTTCCCCATCCTTTTGGTGATATAAGCTGTATAAATCAAACAAAGATGGGAATAGTGTGGGTATCCCAACTTCTCTTTCATTTTGTGTAAACACTTTTGACTTTGCCTTTTCTCCACCTTTGAAGCTGCAATACAATGTTTAAAGAGGAAGAGGTTATATGAACAGCAGATAGAGCAGCTTGGGAATTTTCAGTTGCGTATTCATGATCAGGTGAGGGTTTAATGCTTTTGTGCATAGTTGAGAATGTGATGGTTCATTCATGTCAGTCAGGCTGGATCTTGTTTTTTCTTCCTATTTTAAACTAATTTATATATAAAAAAAAGTGGTGTTGGATGTTGCTGTTTTGCATTTGTCTTTTACAGTGCTTGCCATTTTTACTGTGCACTAAGCTGGGGATGGAAATGTCCTTCTCTTTGTGTTTCCAGATGATAATGCTTGAAGGGGCAAAAGCAACAACAGAGACTGTTGCAGCCTTGAGGACCGGGGCCAGTGCTATGAAGGCCATGCAAAAAGCAACGTGAGTACAAGCTCTCACTAACTCCAGTAGGATGTGGTTTTCATATATGAGGGTACTCCCTCAAAACAAACAAAATAAAGGAATAAAGCCACTATAACAAAAAAAAAAATGCACAAACACCTGCTGCTTATACCCGCCTCCCCGGGGGGGGGGGGGGGGGGAAGGGGGAATGATAAAGAACTTGAAGTGGATATGGAGGGCTTCTCCTGCTGATTTGGCATTACGCCTTGATGTGGGTAGTCTTTGACTTTAAGTATGAGCTAGGGGTGGGTAATCATTGGCTACGCCTCCATTGAGACAAGCAAGTTGGCCCATTTAAAATAGGGCCATAACATGCAAGCTGTTTAAGCATACTAGTGGATTGTTAAGTGGTCTAGTCAGGCTGGACCATCAGTGACATAAAGCATCCTTTTTAATGTTTTCTGAAGTCATCTTCACACTACTTTAGATGCTAGATTTGGTTGAATGTATTTTTAATACATCTTATGAAGCAATGATGATCATTACAAGGTTATTTTGGCTCTCAAATACAACCCATTGTAATATCGAGTGGTCGGGCCAAAGTAAGGTGCTCATAGGTAACTCCATTTATTTGCTTAGAATTTTCAGCCTGGCATGACCCGGTCTGGCCGCTTTATTAGTGGATCGGCCTTGACCCAGCCCAATTTCCACCCCTGCTATGAGCTAGGGGTGAGCAGTTTCGGATACCCGCCCCAAAAATTAGAAACCTTACCCTTTCATGTTAGGAGGGAGGATTAGTGTCTAATTTTAAGGAACCTTCCCGTTACTTCCAGTTCTGCTTTAAGTACTAGGGTACCCATTTAATTTGGATTTTTCTTATTATTTTTATTTTATTTTTCTAATTTCCCTCTGTACTTTAAAAATAAGTTATAGAACAAATCTTATACCAATGAACTGCCCACAAAAGTGAAGTAATGTCATGAAATAAAAGAACCACAAAAATTTAGTTGCCGTCAAAACTACTTCACCACTTTCTTTTTCTGTTCCTCACTACACAACCACAGATTTTAAACTCTTGAAGAAAATAAGCCTTCAGGCAAAGTTAAAATCCGCACAATGTATCACAGAAGTACACATTTTGCAACAAAGAATATAACTTAACCCACGTATCACAAATTGTCTGAGATGTTCAAGGTTCCAGTTCCAAAGTAACAGTTTAGGAACGTTACCGATACCTGTTGGGATTAGTACATAAATTTCATGAACTTCACCTTACCATTCTGATGGATGCATTTGGCTCTAATTGTCCAACAGCCCCAGATAATGAATATTTAAGTTTGAACTTGTGAGTTCTAACTTTACCTGTTGTCTTCCTTTCCATGTGCACCACCAAATACTAATCAGTGATGTCTTTTTTCTCAATCCTTTTTTTCTATAGTCCATGAAACATGTTTTGCTTCTCTAGACTGAGCCTAACAAAATACTGACTGAGATGTAAGTAATGTCCAAACGAGGAAAGAGGGCTAGGGTGCAAAAGGGAGATTGGCTAAGTAAACATTGCTTAGCAAGAGAGAAAACTTTGTAGAATGAGTGAATGACTTGTGGAAAGTGTATCTTTTCACAGTAGAATGTCGTCTGAACTTGTTTATGGCTATTTTGACTAGTATGTGATGTCCTTGGAAGGAATTTTTGCTGTTTAAGGCTTAAATTCATATCCGTTTCTCTATTTGCGAACACGGATCCTGCTTTTATACCCTTGGGTCTGGTGTTAAAAAACCTCTTTGTTTGTCCATTGATACATTTAAATGAAAGAGGGAAAGTAGAGGTTAGTGAGGTGTGTTCTGTAGTCTGCTGAAAAGATATGTAAGAGCCATCTTTGAAAGCCGTTATGTGAGTGGATCTTGGTTTTCATTTCTTAGCTTCCTGTTGATGCTGTGAAAAGATTATTAGTTGACTGAGTGGCCTTGTTTTGCAGAAACATTGATGATGTGGACAAGACAATGGATGAGATAAATGAGCAGACAGACAACTTAAGACAGATTCAGGAGGCACTTGCTCAGCCCATTGGTGCAGCTGCTGATTTTGATGAGGTATAAAACGATCTAGTTATTTAGTAGCAGTTTTGTCTTTTCCCCGTTGGTTACAAGTCTCGCTTGAGGACAAAAACTGTAAAATTTGTGTTGGTGATCTAAAATGATTGTATTAATTTGGTTTTGGTTTGGGGAGTGCAGGATGAATTGGAAGCAGAGCTGGAAGAGCTTGAAGGAGCAGAGTTGGAGGAACAACTTCTGCAACCGGCTATTTCTGCCCCAGCAGCCCCGGTTCGTGTTCCAACAGGCAGCCAAGCAGCACGGCCTGCGCCTCAGAAAACGACAGCTGAAGAAGATGAACTCGCTGCACTGCAAGCAGAGATGGCGCTTTGAGTATAGTTTCAAGCTTTCAAGTTGTATGCATGAGGGAAAAAAGGGGGTGCAACATTATTTTCTTGTCATTGGCCGTATATGAAAGTTGGGTGTTGATAGCATCTTGTTGTCATGTAATTCTTACCTTGTCTACTTGCTACCTGATTTATAAAAAATCAACTACTTGATTGGTGTGAATGTGGATGGATCAAAAGTATGTAACTGTTGGGCAGGTAGGTGGTGGTGTAATGATGGTTCATTGGTTAGTGTGATTAAATCCTATGAGTTTGTTCATGGTTGAGTGGTCTTTCTAGCTCAAGCTATACTAGAAACATGAGCTAGCACTTAGTTGACTTGCGTGACTCCTCAGGGACTGATTGAGGAGCAGCAGGTCACAAAGATTTGGTTGATAGTGGACTTGGGGACATGGTCAGAACTCAGAAGATGCAAATTAAGGACTGATTGAGGAGAATAACTGGGAGGTTTTAATCTCACACACCTACAGACTACAGAGAGGCCAACAGTAGAGTTGCTCTGTCATAATTTAATTTAGCCAAGTTAGGATGCTCTTTGCCTTGTGATGTTGTTTATTTTAGTACTCCCCCTGTGGAGACTTGGGAGCTCTATTTAGCCGATGTTTGTAATGGAGCCCAGTGCCTCATGAAAAGTTAGAGTTGAATAAAGTTGTTTAGGGATTTGCCCCTCTTCTGCACCAAAAAGAGAGAGAGAGAGAGAGAGAGATGAGATGATACATAAAGTATTATAAACCGAGTTTCATGATACAAGCTAAGTATTGCAATGACGCATGTTTACTTGTTTACCCCATATGCACCTGTATATATTAAGATTTACTTCAATGGTGATATTGATAATAGAATTGGCAAGTAGGGTAGTTTGTAATATAAAATTCATGTGACCATAAATCCCATTAATTGTGATGTCAAGTGTGCCATGTTAGCTTCAGTATTTTTAAAACACATAATACTTGACTTGAAAATGGTTGTAGTAGTGTTGTAGTATTAAACTAAAGAGTGACCCTCAAATGGTGATCAGAAAAGGTACAAGCATCAGAAATCAGGCATGGCAGATAAGCTTCCTAGATCTTCTGCTCTATTGTGGTTTGGCTTAGAATTGAAAGTCTGTATCCTACTTCTACAACTACTATCTGGCCTAGGTCATCTGCATAAGCATTCGAAACCAAAATGTATTCTGTTCAACTTCGGTGATTCTCACTCCGATACTGGAGCTTTGGCTGCAGGCCTTGGCTTCTACCTTGGTCCTCCATTTGGACAGCAGTTCTTTAATAAGACCACGGGTCGTTTCTCCAATGGTCGACTCTACATAGACTTTATTTGTAAGTACATTCATATTCTTTCTAGTGTGTGTTCACCCTTCATGCTTGCTTTTGGTACATGGAATTCTATGACTGACTGAAATTATATATATACGTGATGTAGGTGAGAGTTTAGAGATGAATCTTCTGAGCCCTTATCTAGAATCCTCAGGCTCAGATTTCAGTGATGGAGTCAACTTTGCTGTTGCTGGTGCTTCCACTCAAGGCAGTCTAGGCAACCCATTTAAGTTGACCACCCAAGCATTACAATTTGGTCACTTCCAGAATCGAACACGAGATCTCAGGCCACAAGGTTTAATCTGTGCTATATATTTTATGCTATATGTCTAATCTCACTACGTAATAAACTATGTTGTTAGAATTAGAAAATGAAATTTCATTTAGTAAGCTTCAACTTTTGCCTATTTCAAATTGTCAATCACTTTTTAAACTATTTCAAGTGATAGATTTATTTTGAAAATTATTTCAAATGGTAGGGTATTTTGAAAACTTTAAAAATTATTTCAAGTTCTCAAGCACTTTAAAACTATTCCTTGTCAAACACTTTAGATGTTATTCCAAGTGAGTCAATTGTGAGATTGATAAGGAAAGCTAAATGAAATTAAGAGATGAAAGTTTTGTGAACAATATTTCAAAAACGGTACAAGAGGAAGTTCACCAGATGAAATAGTTTTCAAAACAAGCCTACCACTTGGAATAGCTTAAAAAGTGATTGACAACTTGGATTGGGAAAAAGTTGAAGCATACCAAATTGAATTTTCCATTAGAAAATTAGTTGTCGGAATGGAGATAGCTGTTATTAACTAGGAATATATTTAAAAGCCATTTTGGGCATGTTCTGCGGATCTAGTGTCTTGTACGTGTTTGAATCTAGATCGTAGTAATAGTTTTAATTAAATATGGGTGAATCAATTTGAGTTTAAGGAAATCCAAAAATATGTTACGTACGTACTAATTATCTTGTATTTGTGGGTGATGGATAGGGAAGGGGTCGATGATGAGCAGAGAGGGTTTTGAAAATGCAGTGTATTCCATTGACATTGGGCAGAATGACCTTGCTATTGGTTTCATTTCTAACTTAAGCTATCAATCTGTTATTGACACTATCCCAATTGCCCTCCAGAGGATTGAAAACGCTACTAAGGTATGTTTACTTTCCACACACTTTATTAAGTAGGCCAATATGCATTTCTTTCACCAAAAAGCTATTCCAACTCCAATAATGGGATTAATTTTCACTCTGCCTTTTATAATTTTATCATCATAAGTTTTATCTAAAATGACAAAAAGAAATATTAGATCATAATATATCAACCTTTGGTAGTATTGGACTGATATAATACTTATCGCAATGGCAGATTTTGGTCTTTTGATTAGTGGTGTCCAATACACTATTATATTTGTCTAATACACATACAACCCATAATTTTTATCACAAATTACACTAAATTAATAATATTTTTTTTTGTATTACCGGTGGCCACGGCGTGGCCACCGTTACGCATGCCCGGGATCCGCCACTGACTGATCGACCGTTAAAATTGGAAACCAATATATTTGATCTTTACATTTAGGTGTTGTTAATATACTGGAACTTACCTAATTAAAATAATTATGTTTTAATACATTGACAACGCCTAATTAAATATAAATATTAAGTATATTGGTGTCTAATTTTAAAGATGGACATATTACGATGCAACACCATCAAAATTTGGTATATTATGATCCAATATTTCTATCAAAAATAGAATTTAGTTACGATTTTCATCAAGCTGACAGGCTTGATGATGTTAAGAAACGTAGCTATCCATTACTGCTTGGGTAAAAACTTCGGATATAATCAATTTGGTTCTGGAAAGTAAAATTCTCTGGTTCCATCGAACAATTTGGGTACGGTTAATTTAATTCTAGAAAATGAAATAGAGGGAGTAATAAAATTCCACTAAGATTATAATAAACAAAGATATTCCCATCGTATATATGTGCGGGTGAAGGGTGAAGACAATTTGGACGTTTGACCAAAGTTTGGCCTCTTTTTATGATAAAGTAAATAGGTAACATAGTAAACTATAGTTAATATTTAATAGTTATGTTATGTTATGTAACCTAATCCGTAGTTCATGTAGCCCAGGTTTTAATTATCATATATATGTTGAATTCTACAGGCACTATACAAGGTTGGAGGTAGAAAGTTTTGGATGTACAACACTGGGCCTTATGGTTGTATGCCTCAAACCCTTGCACTTCTAAAAACAAATGACAGTAAGCTTGACAAAGCGGGATGCATGGAGGATTATAACAATGTTTCCAAGGCTTTTAATCAAGGATTTCTAGAGCTTTCTCATAGATTGAGATCACAACTTTATGATGCCACCATTATTCACACTGATATGTATGCTATCAAATACAATCTCTTTGCAAATCCTACTAAATATGGTAAGTCATTTACGTGCAATCAATTGTCTTTTCTCGGTGCTTTTTTGTGTTTCTTTCAAAAAAACATAATAATAATATTAATAATCAATTGTCTTTTCTCTGTGCTTTTTAACTCATCGCAAATATGACATAGCTCCATAATGAGTGACATGGAACGCAGATTAGTGTTCACGTCAACATTTTCCACACAAGCTATATGTCTTCCACGTCACGCATTATGTAGCTACATCATCTTTTCATGAGTCAAAACCATACCAAAATCGGTGGTGTAACTATTGGTGGAAAAATGGTCGATAGTTAGTACTGTTAGTGCCCAAGAAAATAGTTTGTATTATTAGTGTCCAATATCCCCAAAGTAGGTATTATTGACATCCAAAAATCCTTTTTATTATTATTATTATTGTTATTAAAATTCAAACGATTCATATTAATCTAATTTGAGTAAATGCTCAAGAATACTATGAATTTGACGAATAAAGAACTAAATCAAAAGTAATTGAGTATAACAAACAAATTTTTAGAAAACCTAGCATAATAGCCAATAAAACGTAGATTTAGAAACAAGGCAAATAAAAAATAGAAACTTTCCAACACCAGTGAACACGGTAAAAGGAATTAATGCATAGAGTTGGGGAGCAATATTGCCAAGAACACTAATAGAAACTCTCATGCTTTAATATGTCAAACACAATAAGTATATATTATTTTCAAACAATAATAGAAATTTCCTTTTCCCTTTTATTTAAGTGGGGTCGCTTGACCCCATATGAACTCACCTTGACGTCATCCCTACATATAAATAATGTAACAATACTACAGTAGGAGGAAAATGTATAGATTAATTCATTAATGAGATTGAAAACCCAAATTATGTTTAAAAGTAAGATTATCCTATACTACTGGTATTGTAATTGAAAGAATTTATAACCAAATTATTGTTTTTATAACAAAAGATTAAAATTATCTAAAAGAGATTTAAATTAAAATAATATCAAACATTAGAAAATCAAAATTTAATAAAAAAAGTAAAAATATTAGATAATCTAATAAAAAGACTAAAAATCCCTATATCTAAAGTAGGTAGTAAAAAATGAAAATGTTAGATGTGCGAAAGGATTTGAATTTGTGCCCACTAACACAATACAACGAAAACAACAAAATTAGAAAATAGAGTACTAGACCACTACAATATTTTGTGTCTCATGATTTCTCTACAAGCCTATAATAATAATATTTAATACAAATTAGAATGACAATGGATGACATGTCCCATGTCCCATCCTAGCACCTCCTTTTACATCCGCCAAAAAATGTACAGTTTGAAACATAATTAATGAAATTTTACTTTCTCTGCCCCCCTAGTGATACCCTCTCTCTCCCCTCCCTTCTCTATCTCTTTAAATCAAATCACCAAATTTATCTTCATGCAATCATGCACTTGTATGTATCATTACAATAAAATCCTTAATGAAGTGGAATTTTGGCATTTTTATTTTTTATTTATTTTTTTTATAGGATTTGAGAAGCCACTGATGGCGTGTTGTGGGTACGGAGGACCTCCACATAACTACGCACGAGGAAAGTCATGTGGTCAACCAACATCAACAGCATGCCCTAATCCTTCACGTTCAGTGAGTTGGGATGGAGTTCATTATACTGAGGCTGCTAATGCTATCATCGCTTCCAAGATATTATCATCCAAGTATTCAACTCCGTCTGTCAAGTTACACAACCTCTGCAAACGTCAAATATACTAGAATGGCAATGGTTTAGTCAATCGACACTTATTTTGATCATGAATACTTTTGCTTTCTTAGCTACTATTTTAACCCTTAATAAAGGAAACTAACATTTCAATAACCAAAATAAAGCGTATAAATAATAGTTCAGTGGCAATTTCATATACCAAAATTGCACTAAATTAACACTTTTGTTATAGGTCCCCCTAAGGTCGACAAATAACAAAACATTTTATCTATTATTTCAAATTACGTTAATCAGGAGCTAGATATTAATTAGTTAAATATAGAACCACCTCCAAAAGAAGGGGCATTTACATTTTGATAGCACATATTGGAGCGTGGCGCGGTGGGAGATATTGAAGATTTATCTTGAGTTGTTGTTGTAGAAGAGAGGAGAGAAATCCATGACAATAGAATAAGGGGAGAAAGATGAACATCTCAATCACCCATGCTTGAACTCCTCAACAATAGCCTTGAACTTGAGCAATAACAAGAATAATAACCAATATCAACAACCTTGAACACCAAATGGGATTGGATATGACCTTGGATAAAGGTAGTCCACCACCAAAGCCTAACACCCCACTATGACCATCATAAAGGAAACATCCACCAAATGATCAATAAAGGAATGACTAGAAACACCACCAAAAGATTGGATAAAGTAATCTAGATTTTGGGAGAAAACTTAGGAAAGCCCTAACCAATGCAATAGTATGTTCATAATCATCAAAAAACTGCCTAGAAAAGGGTGCTAAACAACGTATTTATACTAAGCAGGAAATTAGGTTAAAAACATAACAAAAATACGAAACAGCGCGTTCGTCGCAGAAGGATGACTCGGGCGCGCCAAAACTGACTCGGGCGAGTCAGTCGTCTGTCCACCATGGCCTGTCGCTGGCCAGGAGGGGTCGCGGGCGCGACGTCCGTCTGACTCGGGCGTGACTTGTTTTGACTCGGCCGCGACGTTGTCCTATCTTCGATCCCCGGCTGGGCCAAAGCGAGGGTCGCGGGCGCGACCCTTTTGGTGGCGGGCGCGACGCCCTGTGCAGTAGCGTGGCGCGGGCGAGTCATCGGGCGGCGCGGGCGAGTCATGCTGCTGTTTGCCGGCGCTCATTCTGCCTCGACTTTTCAGGTCCTTGGGTACTTCCGAGCCTCGACACTCTTCATTCCCTGGATGACCCAGCCCGGTCCTGAGGCCTCCGAGTCGGAAGCAAGTCCCGAGCCTCTCCAAGCTCGTCCAATGTGCAACTTGCCTAAGCCATTCCATCGTGACACTCATCACCCCACCCTTTACAAAGATGTATCGATTCGTGAATGCTAGAGGTCGGGTAGGTTTCGTTCGAGATTGGTGGGTCGAGTTTTTATCCCTCGAGTCTCTTTTCACAAACCCGGGCAAGGAAGCTCGGGTCCAAACCCAACACGGTTCACATATATGTACCTATTGAAAGTAATGTTTGGGGACACAAGATTGTAATTCGAAGCGACTGATCTGAAAAAAGACATGGCAAAATTGTCAGGCTTAATTTCTCTTGCCACTAAGAAAGGAAAAAGCTAATCAAAGTTGTTCATGAATCTAAAGAAAAAAAAAATAATAACCATCAAGGTGCAAATACAATGCTTATATGCGAATAACTTTAAAGATGTCCTTCAAAATATTTTTCAAAAAATGGCATGTCACAAGGTTAGTGAAAGAACATAATCATGACCTTCTTTTCCCTGAAGAGACACGCTTACGTCCACTGTATGGGCATATCACCCCTGTTAATGAGAAAAAAAAATTATGCTATATAAAAAAGTAGGAATGTCAATCAAACAAATAACTAGAGGAGCTTGAAAATAATGTTCAACATATATAGTGGCCTTTCATCATTGAAAAGGGTATCTATAATTTGTTTACAAAAATGAGAAAAATGTTTGGGGCAGATGATGCTATGAACGTTATTGAATGTAAGAAACTATCAAACTAAGAAAATTGTAAATTTCAATATGTATACACAATAGATGAAGAAAGAAGGCTCAAATATGGGGATGTTGTAGCAATTGACACAACCTATAAGATCTATGCTTATGGCATGCCATATGCTACATTTGCTAGTATTGATAATCATGGAAACACAATACTGTTTGGTTGTGCAATTCTACAAGATTAGAAAAAATCTGCTTTAAAATGGCTTATGAACACTACAAGAAAAAGGACATTGGGCGTTGTTTATTTTCGTCGCCCAATATCTTGCACCGCCCCATTGATAGGACGACGAAATGAATTTCGACGTTAATTCGATGTTATTGTGTCGTAGCCCTATATTAGGGCGGCAAAAAAAAGTGTCGTCCTATGAAAGCTGTAGGACGTCAAAATTAATCATGGTCCTACAAGTAAAATATTTCGCCCTTTGAACACTTACAACGACAATATCATTCTGACGCCCTATTTTGTTTTGAGGCGACGAAAGTTTCAACGCCCAATGTCAGATATTTGAGGCCCTTTTATCGTCAAGGGCGGCAAAATTATCTTTGAAGGTCTTTGTTTCTATTGGACTAACGAAAATTTTGTCACGGTGTATCATTTAAAGACTGCTTACAACAATTGTCATGTGTTGTAATCAAAAGGCACTAGAATTTAACATTACTATGCAATAAGAACGCAACAATATATAATTAATTTATCCAACAAGACTTTCATATATAGTTAAAAGCATAGTTGCTTTTATAAAAGTTAAGATGTCCATTATAAACTATAAAGGGTTTTGCTCAAATCGGAGGTCATCGTCGAAAATAATTCAAATCATTTGGTTGAAAATAATCCAAACTTTTAACCTATTTACTGACTAAACCAAATCGATTTCCGACGTCGAATCATCGACCGTCGCCTTATGTAGACCCCAGTCAGCACAAATTCAAAACCAAAATCAATTAAAGAAACACGTGCTCCGGCTACCCAGTCAAAATTCTGACGCCGGAAATCGATTTTGGTTTAGTCCGAGTAAATAGGTTAAAAGTTTGGATTATTTTCAGCCAAAAAGTGAGTTTGGATTATTCTCAGCCAATGACCTCCGACTTCGGATTATTTTGAGCCAAAAACCCAACTATAAATGATAAAACAAGCTGGCATATTGTTTGGTGCAAGGTGGTTAACAAAAGACAACTGTGTACTGTACGTATTGGCCCCCAAAATATACACCGAACATATATGCAATATATGCACATATAGACAAAATAACTTCATATGGCTTGAAAGTTGTTTCTTCAATTAATATGTGAAAAAATATCATTCACATCGATTGGTTAGTATTTGCAATCCTTGCTTCCATGCCAGCATTGTCAAAATAATAACATTGCACACAAATTTCTGCAAAAATAATATCCATATAATAAAAACGAACTCGAAAAGTTGAATACCTAATTAAATTCAATTACAACACCAGTGAGAGACCAATCAGAAATACGAATTTAAGTAGCTTAAGACTCATTGACCTCTTTTAGCAAAAAGTAAGAGTGAGTGATATTCAGTGAATCTAGTATTCTATGGATATTTGTACTCAACCTCTCACCGGTTTCCCATCTGTAAAGAAAGTTGCTAAAATGACAATGTTTCCGGTAATTTTTTAGCCAAAAATACCTCAAGCATGTGCTTTTCTCACGACTTTTCATAATATATAATTTGATAAAACAAATATATCTGAAAGGGGGGGAGGAAGACAGTGAGGCTAATTGTGCAAGACTCAACAAGACATGTTCACAATATTTTCCTCAAACCAGAGGGTTTTGGCCAGCAGAGCATGAGTTAAATGCTAAACACAGTAATCAAATGGATCACAATGACAAAAATATTATAATTCCTCAAACCGAATGACGATCCCATTTTAAACACCTGATACCAAACACGGTCAGATACACAACGTAACTCACATCCACAATCCAAAACGATCACACATCTAAACCAAGTAATCTTAGATTAGAGACGATCTAAAATCATAAATGAAATTGTTGGATGGTTCACTCAACAGCAGGATGATTAATGAAAAAACTAGAAAATGAATAAGAGAATTAATCTGCCATAGCCATAAACACATTTGGAGACATTGTACAATTTCCACAAACCTAAATGAATCAGAGAATTAATCTGCCATAGCCATAAATGAAATTGCTGGATGGTCTAAATAACTTCACCCCAGGCCTTAAAACAAAGAACAAAACAACAGCCAACCCAGAACAAATAACAAAACAATATCAGCTAAATAAGACCAAAATATATCAATAAACGAAAGACAAGACCAAATGAAAATTACAAACTTGGCAAATAAGTAGTAAACAACATCCAAGAAGTTAGCCCACAGCAAGCAACAAGAGCACAAACACATGGCAAAATAAGCAAACAGAGAAATATTCAAGACAAGAGCATGTAATACAAAGTTGAGTTCAATACTATATTTGGTGAATAAATAAATAAATATACAAGTACCTTTCAATCAATTAATAAATAAATAAGTAAATATACAAGAAATATTTACAGGGATAACCCTAAAATGGTTCTAAATTGGGGTCATTTTTTTTATGCATATGACAAACCTACACAAATGCTCAGTATGTTAGCATGTAGACAACGAGAAATCTAGTTGATGCAAGGACCAACCTGTCAAGGAGAAACAGGCTTGGCAACCAATGAACCCAAGATAGTAGGGGCACCGCCTGAAATGTCCTATAGTCCAGGTCAGGGAGAACACCAAGGAGAAACATCCTATTTGATAATTTTGTATCAAGAATTTCACCTTAAGAAAAGGCAAGCTGATATGAAAGAAGGGTTAATTGTTTTGTGGTGTTGGGCTTGAGAATTATTTACAATGATTGCCTTACTTTACAACTTGGTGTTGCCATAAATCAAACTCACATATGACCAAAAAACATTTACAGTTTGGTGTTTTTAAGTAAGGCATTGCTTTTCGTCGTTGTCGCCCACCCAAAAGACGTTTTTGCCCCTCATATATTTGAACTCTCTTCCCTCTCCTCTCACTCTTCCCTCACTCTCCCTAACATTATCTCTCTAAATTTTTGATATATTGTTGAAATTTAACCTAAAATATCAATAGAAGGTGGTAATTCAAGTGAGGTTAGTTTGTAAATTTAAATTTAAAAAAAAAATAAAAACAAAAAATTTTCCGGAAAATGGTGGTTCTTGGCATCGGATCGTTGCATAAAGCGTCGCGGCAATCGCGCCGTACGCACGTTTTGCACACAGCGCGCCGAATGCATGCGCCATTTTCCAGAAAATTTTTTGTTTTTATTTTTTCTTAAAATTTTTTATAAAATGTTAATATTATTGTTTATGTAAAAAATATTATTTATTTATTTATGTTAATATTATTAAGGTAATCAATGTCGTTAATTATAATTTTTATGTTAATTATGTTAAGATTTTGTCAAAACATATTATTATAAATAAGTTGTTTAGAAGTGTTAATTATGCTAATTATTATTGTTAATATTATTATTAATTTATTTATAATATTATTATTATTATAATTAATGTTGTTAATTATTAACAATAATAATATTAATAAAAATAAAAATATTATTATTAATAACCATAATAATATTAATAAAAATAATATTTTTACAAAAAACGCAAAAAAAACAAAAAAAAAATTCCGGGACGGCTGCCGCGCGAAACGCACGGCAAGCCGTCTCGGAATTTTTTTTTAAATTTTTTTTTGTTTTTTCTTCATTTTTCAAAACTAAAAAACATAAAACCACAAATTATCCAATACGTGTATTTTTAGAAAGATAAAGTAGAGAGAGAGTGAAGTTATGAGGTTCAAGGGCGTGGGTTGGAAATATTATACAAAAGGTGGGCGACAATAGTAAAAAGGGGGGCGACGAAAAGCAAGCGGGTTTTAGTAAAGCCCAACCTATATGCATAGGTGTAATGATGGGAAATGAATATCTAACAATCAAAATTGCGTTTAGAGTTACCCTATTCGTTCAACTTGTTAACCTATTGTATTTGGGGTTAATCACATCATTGGTCTGGTTTAACTACAATGAACTTCACGTACTCCTAACGTATAGTTTCAACATAAAGTTTGTATACTGAAATTGGTAATTAATAAAGTAAAAACTACATAAGTTATGCTTTAGGGTTATGAAGATAGGCCATATGGGTAATGATGCTAACATAAAGCACTTAACATGGACACCATGGACGGTTAACCCATAACAAGTTCATGTTAACCTACTGTATTTTGGGTTTATCACCTCATTGGTCTGGGTTAACCTACAATGGACAGTTAACCCATAATAAGTTCATGTTAACCAAGTTATGTCTGGATTAACCACCTCATTATTTTGGGTTAATCTACATTGAAGTTCACCGACTACTTATGTTAAATACATCAGACATGTCACATCAGGCATGTCACATTAACAGCAGGCCTACTTGCTTTTACCAAATTTTAATTAAAAATAAATTCTTGGTCAAACCAAGTTGATTGATAGCAACACCTAGTTGTAAAAAAAGCATCTCATTTTAAGCTCAATCTTAAACCCAAGACTAGAGAACAATTAAAGAATTTGGACCATGCCCACCATGCGTTTTGTCTGAGCATATTCGTCAAAGAGCTCAGTTTAGGTCAGCCCATTTATTATTTAATAAATGGGTTAATTTTATGTCACCATAGAAATTTTATAAAGATTGAAATGAATGTTCTTGACAATAAGAATGTTGTGGTTATCCTTATCAAGTCTGAAACAAATTCTTTGAACTGAAGTTTTAAACGGATTCAGATTTGATTTAATTTCCTCAACCTAAATTCTATTTATAGAATCCGAATATGTATGCCTTCTGTAAAGTTTCTTTCTTTTTTCTTTTAATTTTTTTGGGTCGTACTATAAAGATCCTTGTTTCTTACCCATCTTTTTTTGTTATCTTTACACTTGTTGACATTTTCGTGTAGGCATTTATGATGGAGACCATCTAGCATAACCAACATCAGCATCTGATAAGTCGTTTTTATATAGAGTTTTTAGGGCTCAAAACACGTTAATTTCATGCTTTTTATATCTGAAATCCCGTATTTTTATGTCAATTTCTGTGATTTATGCACTTGTTTCCGAGATTGGTGTGTTTCGCAGGAATAAATGGAATTATATCAAAAAGCATGAAAAGATGAAGGAAAATGGGAGAAAAATACAAAGAAAATAAAAAAAAGAGTTGAAGAAGAAGATAAGAAAGAAGAGAAAGCGCCCAAACGTGCCACGACCCAATCCAGCTGAGATGGAGCAACAAGGCGTGACCGGCGTTCTCAAAACGCAGCCAACGCCTTGTCCAGAGACTTTGATAAACGAGGAAGAGCAAAACGCTACCAGTGCTTTTTGAGCGCTGCCAGCGCTAAGACACGGAAGAACCCTATTTTTGAACTAAGCGCAGCCAGCGTTTTTGAAACGCTACCACCGTTTTATGCCCTAATCCGGCCCTATAAAAGGGATTTAAGTCCGCTGTTTTGGATATCAGAGTTTGGAGAGTAGAATTTTATTCGCTTTTAGTCGTAGTTTAGACGATTGTTTGAAAGAGCTTTTTAGGGTAGATTTTAGATAGTTTCTTTTCCAGTTAATTCACAAACATTGTTACTAGTTCAAATTGTTGATTGTGATCGAAGAACACGAAAGAGATCGATTCGGGTGACACGAAGAGATCTATTTCCGTAAATTCGAACACGGTTATTTCTAATTTATTTCCATGTTTCTTTGTTATTATTCAGTTTTTGCAATGTTTTCTTTCATTAATATGAGTAGCTAATTTCCTTTGTTTGGGGGATAAACTCGATGTCTTTTGATTGAATTTGAATACAGTCTCGGTGTTAGGTTATCCTTTTATTCGTTTAATCTGCGTGTATTGTATGTCATGGTAATTTGGCAACAGAACGACAATTTGAGTCTTTACTTGGTATTAGATTCTCGACAACAGAACGACAGTTTGAGTCTTGAATTGGAAGACGTAGATTGAATAGGTTTAGAAAATAGTTAGACATAATGATTCTTGCCTAGGGTCAAATTATAATCAGTTCTTTATCTTTGATTGGATTAAATTTTTAGAAATAATGTTTAGTTTAATCACTGTAACTCACTTCGGATCGAAAGATCGAAGTGATAAGGCCTAGAAAGATTATAGACCCCGAATTATCTTGTTATCTGCATCGGGATTGTTGATAATTTGATTGATTGACTAGAGTGGACTCCCCTGAACGCTTTTAATTAATTGGTTAAACCCTAAAAAATTCTGCTTTCTTAGTTTAGTTTTAGAATACCTTACCACAACCCTTGGATCGACCTAGCATTCTTTGTAGCGAACTAGTTCAATGCGTAGTTGAACGCGAATCCCTGAGAGATAACGATATTTTATTACTACACAGACCCGTACACTTGCGGTACACAGACACCTATTAGTTTTAGGTCTGTCAGCATCATCAGCATCAATCACAGGATCACAGGAGGGAGAGGAAACAGAAGGTGACTCAGCAACAACAGCAGCACGAGCATCTTCTACATCATCTTCATCACCAATAGCAGCAGTATCAGCACTAGGAGCAGCCAGCTTTGCTGTGCAAAATTCAGCAGCAAATCCAGCAGAAACAGCAGGCTTCCAAAACCAACGGGTGATCATGGGTTCTACTGATTCTACACCAGTCACCAATCCACCAACAACATCCATCCAAGATTATTACATCATGGTGAAGCAAGTCTTGTCCAGCACATCCGTCCACTCCACCAGCATTGGCCATTCAGGTCAATTTCAATTCCCAGCTACATCAGTCAATGCAATCATCTTTCTCAATTATGTATCTCTGAGTTAAGTGAGATTCAACAAAGGTTCCCTAGGAGATTTTTGTTCCTTGCCATGCACTTTCCAAAATCAAGCCAAGTCTTAGCATGTTCGAGCAAGATGTCATTAAGTTTCAAGCACCAGAACAAGCAATCTTACAATGGTTGTTTGTTATCAGTTTTTGCAGAACCACAATTATGGGGCTAAGTTATTTTGTTCCAGCTTTAATGAGGGTTATTTAGGTATTTTCCTACCTTCCTTAAGCTGTTGAGATTACATCCAGCTTAGGAAAGGTCCGGGAAAGTTACTACGGTAACTTAGAATTACCCTCCCAGCTAGGAAAGGTTTTGATTGACTGGAATTGCTAACTTTTGGGTTTTGGTCCAATCAGAAGCCAACAATGTATTTTCCTTTATTTCCTTGTGTATCCGGGTAAGTTAGCTAGATTAGGATGTAATGTAATGTTTGTGTTTGATTTCAGCAAGTTTAGGATTAGTTAAGGGAGATTAGTAGGTTACTTATAATTAACGGCCTCTAATAAAACTGTTTAGGATTATATATAGTAATGTATGCAGCTACTTGCAAACCAATCAGTGATATTTTCAATAGCATCTTGAATGCCTTAGTTAAGCCTTTCGTTTGTGAGTGTTAGTAAACACTCATTTGGTTGAATCTACTTCAGTATCTAGGATTGGCATTCCTAGTGGTGTGTGTAGAGCTTGATTGATTCATTGGTGGTGGTGTGCGTTGTATCCAGTGAAGAGATCAAGTCCTTGCCCTTGACATTCTATCTGTGGTGAGCTTGTATCAGATTGAATTCAAGTCTATCTTTATTGTTTTGTCTCGGTTTGTCATCTATTCCATCTAATTGATTCCAATTAGCTCTGTTTAAATACAATAAGAAGTGTGAGTGATCTGTGTGGTGTATTGTAAGGTCATACTCTGATCTTTGTGACCTTGCATACATCAATTTTCCCAATCTAGTTGCCCTCTGCTCCTTCAACATTCATTTTCTTTATATTGTAAAATTTTTGCTATATCCTTGCAAGTTAGGATAGCATTTCAATTATGCATATGAATCATATTATCAATTAGTCACACTGCCAATGACTCTCATTTCAAACATTTGAAAATATCTCCACCGGATTTATATTTCAGAAGAGATACTATTTAACCAATCTTCGACTAGTTGACTATATTTCATTGATCTAATCCAATATTTCCCTTGCCCTATCCATTTGATACTACCATAACCAGGCTGACTACCCATTTATCCCAAATTGCATATTCTTTTCAAACTGTTTGAATGCCACTCTTGGGTTTCTCTTAGAGGTGGCAAAAGTCTGTTTGACCCAATAACCCAAATTTGTCCAACTTTGGGGAAAACAAATCAGATGTGGTCATCTTAATTTTGTCTGAATTTAAAATTGGGTAAATTGGTCATGTCTGAATTTAAATCTAGGTCAGGCTTGGGTTGTTCCGGTTTAGAGACAAGTCGGGTTTATGGATATTTTTCGTCCAATTTCTCTATAAATTCTTTAAAATAATATTTGGACAACCAGGTTCTGCTTCGGCCACACACAGTTTCGGGTAAAATGTTGGACAATCATATTGAAAATTAAGACAAGAGACATTGAATGAAGGCAGGTTTGCAGTTTATCCACCCCCCCCCCACACACACATAAAGCTTGTGAATCATGGGTAGGATTTGTTTGATCGGTTATATGCTTCAGCAGTATTTCCCATGGTTAGGGTTGATATGGATACAAGTTGTAAACTTTGATTACCTTGCAGAATTTGTAATGTAAGAATATGTTTTGTACTTATATTACTTACTGTCTAAAAGTTTGTTCCTCAGAGATCACCACCCCTCGTTTATCATTTGTTAAGGTCAATACGACAAAGCTACAGTACTGGCCAGAGTTATAATGGGATTATATTAGCATGCACCATGGTCTCCTAGAATGTGTTTAGGTTTATTTCTGGAATTTATACTTTAGGAATTTGCGATTGCCAATTCCCCCCATGTCACAGCTTGGTTTTAAGAGTGTATCACACCACTGTGTTGCACATTCACTTTTGTGAGTCTATAAACTATTATAAGACTATCACATTATCACTGTGTTGCACATTCACTTTTAAGAAACAGAGGATGATAAATAAGCAATCAAAGTAATATTCAAATTACATAAAGAAATAACAATTTGCCATACATTAGGACCAAATATCATATTCATATTAGTATATTTATATATACTCATTAGTATTATATCTCATCAAATCCGTAATTGGATAAAATTGTAGTCTAAAGACCTTGAAAATGGCTGACAAGATTCATATCCTCAAATTCTAATACTAAAAAGCAAACCAATTTAGACCCAACAACTTTTTTTTTATCGTAACAATTCTTTTTATCCCGTGACAATATGTACACACTAGTTCGAATTTTGGCTCTAATTAATTTCACGTTCACTCTAATTAATCCCAATGATATCCCGGATATGGTTGTGATGATCATTGCTCTGTCCTCCCTTCCTAATAATCCTAGTCCTATTCCAATGGGCATGATTTCCCTGGGCGGAGGAGACCTTGTCGCCGGTGAAGAAGCCGACAGGAGTCTTACATTTAGGTCTGTGAAAGAGGATACCTAGAAGAATTGACTGGAGGAGTGTCTGTCTCATAGAGGATTACATAGAACAAAATAGAGTGAGTTGGAAGGGGTTTTGATTTTACGACTTGGAGTATATTTCAGTCATCATTGTTCTAGGGTTTTTGAGAGAGGTGTGAAAAATTGATTGCGCGATTAGAGTCGGAAATATGTCTCAAGCAGCAGATACATCAAAGGATAGTCGACCATCCCACAAAATTACAACCAACAACACTCAATTTCCACACCAGAAAAGAAGTAGATAGAAAATACGTATATTCAACTAGAAATCAAGAGTCGAGACATACCAGTTAACCATATTTCAGATAATTGAGACAATGAAAGTCAATAGAACTGAAGAAATCTAAACACCAGCACCGCAAGCCCCAGTTCACGAATGACTATCACTGCAAGAAACTTCGATGAATATGGAGTTGAAAAACACATTTTTGACCTTGACAGAGGAAAATGAAGAAATGGATGACTGAGAGATGAGCGACGGCTGGAGAAGAAGCTTCAATATGAGAGAAAAAAACGAAGAAAGTGGCTGGCTTCAACCCTCGAATGAATTAGCACCAATGGAGGATGAACGAAGAGTAGAGAAAGAGAGTAAGAGCATATGCAATGCAAAATTCCATCCATGGAATTTTGATCCCCTCTTTCCTAGTTGGCACACCTTCTCTCCTATTTTTTTCTTCATTCCTTTGAGTTCTGGAACTCTGCAGCATTCCAGAACTCAAAGGAATGGAAGAAAAGGACGAGAGAAGGTGTGCCAAGTAGGAGAGAGTGTCAGAATTCCATGGATTTCATTCCGCATTGCTAGTAGTACTATTAGGGTTTGGTCACTGGGAGTTGAGCGGGAGGCGCCCAACTTTGTTATTTTTTTCTATAGCCTATTTCAAATTTGCTGAAATTTTTGGAAGGAGTTGGAGGCGCCCAAATGTTTGCTGAAAATTTTTGTGTCCGCCCAATGAAACAATGGGGCGTCAAATTTTATTCTCGGCCCAATATTAAATAATGACGCCCTATAGTACGAAAAAAATAAAAAACCCGACCCAACTATGATTATAAGGCGTCTCCAATAATTTTGCCACCCTATTTTTGTAATATAACCACAAAAATATATTTGTCGCCCTTTGAATACAATTGCGACGCCCAATCTCTATTTTGTTGTAGTAGAAGGTACTATTATTTATTATTTTGATTCATACATATATATGCTAGTTATTTCGTGACTGACACCAACTTATTACTTTTGGAAAATGATGATCCTACTACCTACAAACAAGCTTCGAAAGTCAAGATTCCAAGAAATGGCTTAAAGCCACGAAATCTGAAATGGATCCGTGTACAAGAATCAAGTTTGGAACTTGGTTGACTGGCCTGAGGGCGCTAGAGAAATCAGGTTCAAGTGGATATTTAAAGTAAAGACCGACACGAATGGCACACCAAGTGTTTACAAGCATGTCTGGTAGAAAAATGATTTACTCAAACCCCATGGTATAGACTATGAAGAGACCTTTTTTCTAATAGCGATGCACAAGTCTATGAGGATACTCTTATCCATAACAACATGGTATGACTATGAGATATGGCAAATGGATGTAAAAACCGCTGTTCGGTTGTAATTTTTGTTGTTTTATAAGTAAGGATTGTCGATCTCAAGGATGGGTGTTAGGCTTGATTAAGGTAAATCGGTTTGTGTAAATGGGTTTTTCTCAAGTGCGGAAAGCGATAAATTATGTAAAGAAAGCATTTAAATCTAACCTAGACATGATAATAGTAAAGAAAGCAATTAAAAGAAAGCAATAAAGAAAGCACTTAAAGATGAAAGCAATTAAAAGGCATGAATGAAGACAATGAATGAACAATGAAATTGGGAACGAGAAATTATACCTTTGATGACTAATCTTCAATAAACCTTCAATTTACACTTGAATTTCCCCCGAACAAACAAGAAATTGTGGTTTGGATTACCAAGAATCCACCAAATTCTCACTAGTAAGTAGAATTGGAGTTCCTTGACCCTCCTCCCTACTAAAAATGGAGTTGATTGTGGCTAACACTATAAAGCTTGGAAAACAAGTCAACAATGGAGATTAGAGAGGAGAGAGAGAGAGAGAGAGAGAGAGAGAAAACTTGTAAAACACTTCAATGGAAACTTGCTTGAATTGAGAAAGCTTGAGAAAGTTTGAATACAAATGCTAGAAATCAATGAAAGCTTGAAGAACAATGAAGAACAATTGAAAACTTGAAGAACAATTAAGAGAGATTAAAGCAAATAAAGGAAAGCAATTAAATCTAATTCTACTCCTAAACTACCTAGGCTAATTGATTATTTTAGATTAATACAAGTGGGTATTTATAGAAGAAGGAAAAATACAACCCAAAACCCTAGAAATAATTCTCAGCACGCGCAGCAATTTCTCCGCAGACAGTGTGGCTCGGGCGAGCCACCCCCTGGCTCGGGCGAGCCAGCGTTCTGGCTGGTGTCTTTGTTGCCCCAGAAGCCTGGCTCGGGCGAGCCAGCGTTCTGGGCAGTTTTTCCCTGCCGACTTCAAACGCGCATAACTTCTTCATCCGAACTCCGTTTTAGGCCCGTAAGATATCGATGGAAAGCTCTCGGTGTGTACTTTAAGCTCCCAAAATTTCAGACCTATCGGAGTTGTAACGAAGGAGTTATGACCCAAAGGGTGAAGGCACGTATTTGAACCTTTGAGTTTGTACCGTTCCCCTGTTTTGCGCTAATCTTGATATGGAATTTCCGACTTCGGTTTCGCCTCGGCTCTCGGCTCGGGTTGACTTGGTTTGACTCGGATCTCGGCTTGGGTTGACTTGGTTTGACTCGGGAAATAGCTCGGGATTCCCTAAAAACCTTCAATTAAGCCCAAACTTCTTCTAACTCCTTATTTTCCTACAAAACACCAAATCATTATATCTAATATAGAAATAGGGGTGCATACAAGCAAATGTACCCTATAGAAGAGAAGAAAGTCGGCTCGGGCAGGCCGAACACCACTCAACACAAGGGTTTGCTCTTGAGCAAACTAAAAACGAAGAAAAGGACTAAAAAGAAAAACTAAAAACCTAACTCACTTTCGCAGGAATCGCGGATGCATTTAGCATATGCATCAAGCCCTTTAAATCCCCCGGTAGCCCGGGTGGACGAGGTAGGTCTTGTGAGGGTTTATAGCAACTATACCCACAAAAGCCTCGAGAAAAGAAAAAAAGGGGAAAGAAAAAGAAGTGAAAATCGAAAAACGAAACAAAACAAAAGCAAAGAAAAAATTCTCGTCCCCAATCATGCACCTAGTTCCCCAACCCGCCTCAACAATCAATTGGAAGAAGCAAGTATAAACAAATTAAGACACGAAGGTTGGAAAACTGCCAATCTTTGAGATTTTGAACCAAAACACTTCCTGATGAGCAAAACACCTCGTGCATATGTGCAAGTGGGCTCTAGTCGGTCCTTCCTATCCTAAACCAGACAATCAGAGTTGTTCTCATGCTCAAGCTCGGGATTATCTATCCTACTTCACTCTTGGTTTTTCTTTTAACCTCTCTTTTCTTTCTTTTTCTTACTTTGCTCTCTTTTCTTTCTTTTTCTTACTTTGCTCTTTTCTTTTTTTACTTTTCTCTTTCTTACCATTATTTTGCTCAACTCTTTTTTCCTTTTTCTTGCTTCGCTCTTTTCTTTCTTTTTCAAAACCTACGCTCTTTTATTTCCACTCAATCCGTTTTGTGTCTTTTAGAGCGTTTGTGTCGGGTTTTGCGGGATTTAAGCACCGGCCTTCGCAAAGGGTTACCATCCCTGCTGGGTTTCTCCATACGTGAGTCATTACACTTAAGGGGCATAAGGTGCCGATCCACCCAAACCAACCCATGACGGTAGGCCCGACAATAATTATTTAATGCATTAATTAAGAGCTTAAGCAATTGAACAACTAAAACCGTCTAACTTAGGTAAGAAGACACAGTCAAAGCATGTAAGATTTGAGTATTCCGCTTTCCCATTCCATGTAGAGGTCTAATAGAGATAAGTCATGGCAAAAATCCTTCCTAAGGCCCATCATTATTCATACCGGCCGCTTCTAACTGATTGAATAAGCCGATTAGACAACTATCTACACAACTGTGAACGGAAACATCTTCAAAAAGAAAAACAACTTTTGGGGTTTTTCACAACATTTCTCCCCTTTTTGTTTTCACACACAAAATATTTTTAGATTTTTGGACACAAACTAAGAAAAACAAAAACAAAAGACTCAAAAACTAGGTGATCTACCCATGACAAATGGAAAAGACCACCCCCCCACTCCAACACAAGACATCACAATGTCTCCATTATGAGAAGGGTGTCTCAAGTAAGGTAGAAAACCAAGAAAAGCATATATACAAACACTTATCACATAAAAAGCGGTGGCGACCCGAGCCCACACGGCTCCAACAACAAAATATATCCAACATTCACACTCAAGGGGTTCGCCACCCAAAAAGAAAATCAAGCATGCATCATGGATCATCGATATATTCACATAAAGAGAGGGTGGAAAGAAGTTACCTCGAAGTCTTCAATCAAGCATATTCAATCCACGATCCAAGGAACATCACACCAAGGTTAGAAATAAACAAGAAAAGCATACTATGTGTGATGGTTCACATGCAAGATCAAAAGGAAAAACAAACTATACAAGACACTAAGGACTAATGAACTAAGAAAACAAACTAAAATATTTACAAAACGACTCTTTTTTTTTCTTTTCTTAGACTCGAATACCGGAATACATACTACCCTCCCACTCCAACACAAAGAGGTTGTCATGTCCTCAAAATGGAAACAGAAGTAAGTAAGCAAGCACCCCAAAATAAAAAGAAAATGACACACACAAAAAGAAAATAAAAGAAGAAAAGAAAGACCAACTCACTAATTATACAAGAAGGGCGAGGAAGGATATTACCTTAAAGGTATCTTATAAAGAAATTCACTCCTTCTCACCTCAAGATATCGGGCATCATGTCAGAACCATTCAACGCCCGGAGTAACAAATCATGCATCCTCTCATGCATCTCAGAATGGTGGTGGTAAGAGCACACTCGCAATAGCACATAAACAAACATTAGTGCCCTTAACAATTGATCAAATGCCTTAGAAAAGTCATAGAACTGATGAAATTCATGAATATACAAGACTTTTCTAGGCACGGTGAAAGAAGACATGACAAATGGATCCTCCCATTGACTCGTAAATGGAGATTGGGTATACAAATCAACGGAAGGAGGCAATACAACACATTCCTGAACATGCTCATGCGAAGACTTGGATGCAAACAATGGTTCAAGCTCAATTTCCATGCAATTTTCATCAATCACAAATTCTAAATCACCACTCTCATCCAAATAATCATCACAATCGTCAATAGGTAATAAGGAAAATAGAGGGTTAGACCACATCATAACACTCCCAACATCACACACAAGCACATCTTCATCTTCATCAATATTAGACTCACTAGAAGAACTATCAACATCAAAAGACAAAGGTGCATCATCCAAAGCAACATCAAAAGTGAAAGTGGAAGGTTCAGGGTCATAACTTATCGTGAATGACTCATAAAGCATGTCATCAACAACAACCAAGTTCAAACAATCATGATCAATCCCCAAAGAATTATGCTCATCATCACAGTTATGCACATCAATGGACTCACATACAAGGGTAGCTAATGCCTCACTAATGCAATGATCCTCAATGAAAGTGAACAAATCGTTATCAAGCACACATTCAATCACTACAGATTCAATTTCACTCTCAACAAGATCATGCTCAATTACATCATGACATTCACTAAACTCAATCTTTTCTTCACATAAAGGCATGGACAAGGGTGTGGACAATAGTTCATCATCTAGCATGTTTTCAACTAATTCTACATCATCACACACAAAATCATCATGTTCCTCATGCTCATTAGGTGGGGCTGGAGCTAAGGAATTACTAAGTAGTCCAAGGCATGGTCGGTTATAATAGTCATCATCCTCATCATACACAGAAAAATCAACTTGCATTTCAGGACTAAAAGACGATGAATGACCTACTTCAACATTCGAATCAACCATTTGTGAAGAAGGAGTTACTACCCTTTGATTACTCTCATGGACAAATTCACGCATATACTCATTCATGTTCGCACATAGTTTTTCTACTTCTGCCTTGAAGGAAACCACTGTAGCTTGCAAACAAGAAATTGAGCTATGATACGGTGAATCACACAAGGAGCACACGGAAGGAGACTCAACATCGGCACTTTGGGAAAGATCATAACAGTTTTCCACATATCCCCCATCATAAGATTGATCATCAACATACACGGGGTATTCACATGATTGTTCAGTTTCGATCCCAAAGGGTGGTGCATAAGGAGGTTGGAAGCTAGGACTAACATTTTGTTGCTCAAATTCATAGGAATCCCTAGACAACCATTCAAGTAACTCCCATGCTTTTTCTTCATCTAAACAAGAAAACCCGTAATAATCTAAAAGGTTTCAGGTCTCATAATTCACACCCTCACTAACAATTCCCAAAAGAGATAATGTATCATAAAAGATACCATATAATTCACATTGAACACGGTAGTCACGCAATCTAGCAAAATACCTCCAAAATATTTCATGCTCAAATTGAGGGAATTGGGGACTATCCATAACTCTTTTTTTTTTCTATTTTTCTATTTTCTATTTTTTTCTTTTCTTTTCTCACTTTTTTTTCGATATTCAAGTTTTTCTTCGCTACATTTTCTCTAGCATAATCGAGAAAGCAATAAACTATGTACACACAAACCAATAGCCTAATCTACCAAATAACGCCATCCCCGGCAACGGCGCCATTGTTCGGTTGTAATTTTTGTGGTTTTATAAGTTAAGGTTGTCGGTCCACAGGGATGGGTGTGAGGCTTGATTAAGGATAATCGGTTTGTGTAAAGGGGTTTTTCTCAATGCGGAAAGCAATAAATTATGTAAATGAAGCAATAAACTAATCTAGACAAGATAATAATAAAGAAAGCAATTAAAAGCATGAAATCAAATAAAGCAATTAAAGCAAGGAATGGAAATCTAGAATGAACAATGAAATTAGAGACAAGAAATTATACCTTTGATGACTAATCTTCAATAAACTTTCAATCTACACTTGAATTTCCCCCGAACAAACAAGAAATTGTGGTTTGGATTACCAAAAATCCCCCAAATTCTCACTAGTAAGTAGAATTGGAGTTCCTTGACCCTCCTCCCCACTAAAAATGGAGTTGATTGTGGCTAACACTATAAAGCTTGGAAAACAAGTCAACAATGGAGATTAGAGAGGAGAGAGAGAGAGAGAGAGAGAGAGAGAGAGAGAGAGAGAGAAAAAACTTGTAAAACACTTCAATGAAGACAAGAGAGAGCTTGAGAGAGATTGAGAAAGCTTGAGAAAGTTGAATACAAATGCTAGAAATCAAAGAAAGCTTGAAGAACAATGAAGGACAATTGAAAACTTGAAGAACAATTAAGAGAAATTAAAGCAAATAAAGAAAAGCAATTAAATCTAATTCTACTCCTAAACTACCTAGGCTAATTGATTCCTCTCTTGGATTAATACAAGTGGGTATTTATAGAAGAAGGAAAAATACAACCAAAAACCCTAGGACAAATCGCAGCACGCGCGTCTGCAGACAGAGTGGCTCGGGCGAGCCAGCGTTAGGTGGTGTTTTGTTGCCCGTAAGCTGGCTTGGGCGAGCCGCGTTGCGCGCTTTCCCTGCCGACTTCAAACGCGCATAACTTCTTCATCCGAACTTTGTTTTAGGCCCGTAAGATATCAATGGAAAGCTCTCGGTGTGTACTTTAAGCTCCCAAAATTTCAGACCTATCGGAGTTGTAACGAAGGAGTTATGACCCAAAGGGTGAAGGCACACGTATTTCAAACCTTTGAGTTTGTACCGTTCCCCTGCTTTGCGCCAATCTTGATATGGAATTTCCGACTTCGGTTTCGCCTCGGCTCTCGGCTCGGGTTGACTTGGTTTGACTCGGATCTCGGCTCGGGTTAACTTGGTTTGACTCGAGAAATAGCTCGGGATTCCCTAAAAACCTTCAATTAAGCCCAAACGTCTTCTAACTCCTTATTTACCTACAAAACACCAAATCATTATATCTAATATATAAATAGGGGTTAAAACAAGAAAATATACCCTATAAAAGAGAAGAAATTCGGCTCGAAACGAGGCCGAACAACCGCCTTCCTAAATGGGATTCTGGAAGAGTAAGTGTACATGACACAATTGGAAGGTTTTGAGGATCACAAACATGTTAGGAAAGTTTGTAAACTGCAAAAAGCAATTTATGGCCTTAAGTAGGCTTCTAGGAGCTGGAATCAGAGGTTTAATTAGGTTGTCAAAGAGTTTGATTTTCTAAAAAGTTGGAGGAAGCTTGTGTTTACAAGAAGTTTAGTATGAGCAAGATAGTCTTTCTGGTACTATATGTAGATGATATACTTTTAATTGGAAACGACATTGTTATGTTGGAGTCTTGCACGACTTGACTTGGGAAGAATTTCCAAACGAAAGACCTAGGTGAGGCTCAAGACATACTTAAAGTTAAGATTTATAGATATAGATCAAAACGTAATTTCTTTGAATCAAACTACTTATATTGATAGATAAGGTGTTGAATCGGTTCCACATGCAAAATTACATGTAGGAAGTCATTCCTATGATCATGGCACAACACTTAGTAAAATTGATTGTCCCCTCGAACATTTGAAGACCAAAAGAGTATAAAAATATTCCCTATGCCTCAAGAATAGGATCCATAATGTTTGCCATGAGACATACTAAGCCAGATGTTGTGTATGCTTTAAGTCTGTGTAATAGGTTTCAACCAACCCGGGTGAGAAACATTGGACTGCAGTGAAAAACATACTAAAGTATATAAACAGTACCAAGTAGTTATTCTTATATAGTTTATGGAGGTGATGAATAGCTAGGCGTAAATGGTTACATCGATTTTAATTTTATGACAAACAAAGATGATTTCAAGAGTCAGTTTGGATACATATTTTGTCTGGACAGTGGAGCGGTAAGTTGGAAAAGTTCCAAACAAGACACTATTGCGATTCTGCAATGGAGGTAGAGTACACCGTGGAATATGATGCTGCAAAGGAGGCTTTGTGGATGAAAGTGGAGCTTGGGGTTGTCCCTAACATTGCAGAAGGAATAGACCTCAATTGCAATAATAACGGTGCCATTGCTCAAGCTAAGGAACCTAGGGCACAAAACAAGTCTAAACATGAACTGTATTGGGATATGCCAAATTCAAGTGGGCCTATGGTCTCAAGTTTCCCTAGGGCCTCCCTCTTTCCTCAACTCGAGAAGATTGGGTGCGACGTCCATATTTTAAGGTGGACCCGGGACCTTGGAGGCATGATGTGATCGGTGTTGGGTGCGACATCCACTACAAGTGGAACCATGGACCATGGGGGTGGTGTTACGATTCCTTATGAGGACCTACTTTGGGCCTTTGAAGAGGTTCGAAATCTTTCCGCAAGAATAAGCGAGAAGGGTCAACCTGGAAAGTTGAAATGATATGTCTTCGCTCTTACGACCATAACTCTTTCAATACAATTCCGATGGACTTAAAATTTGGGAACAAAAGGCAAACACCAAGAGCTTTCCATCTATATATTATGGGCCCAAAACCGAGTCTGGACGAAGAAGTTATGGGCGTTGGAAGTTCAGTAGAAAATCTGCCCAGAAGTAGTCACGGTCGTGACGTCAAGGGTCGCGCTCGCGACATCATCCTCCGGCCCAATTTTTGACAGGGTCCTATATATGTCACGACCGTGACTTCATGTGTCATGACCATAGCGTCGTGTGTCACGCCCGTGACGTCCTTTGGGTCCAGTAGCCCCTTCCACAAGAAATGGACGTCGTGGCCGCGACGCCCTGTGTCGCGCCCGCGACGCTCCTGTCTGGACTTTATTTTTGTTCTAAAACACCCCTTCCTATAAATAGCTCTAGTTAATATTTTGTAAGGAACTTTTGATGAACTTAAGCATTGCTTATGAATAGAATGGTGAAGCTAATGGCTTTCATTCTCCTCTTAAAGCTTGTTTACTTTATCCATTTGTTAATGGTGGTGTTGCAAGTCATTCTTTTGTTGATTTGTGGTGGGCAATCCTTTATCTAATCATGGTGGGTGTTAGGTCTTGGTTGTGGATTCTCCTTTATCCAAGTTCATATCTAGTTCTTTTGGTGATTCAAGATATTTTTCATTTGTTCATTGGGTTTTGATTATATTATTGTTTCTCAAGAATACTATTATCATCTACGATCAAGAACATCAAGTGTATTAATCCCTCTGTTCCAAATTAATTGACGGAATTGGAGTTTTAGTTGTTACCAATGCATAACTATAATAACTATCGAACTTTAATTATATAGGGGATATGAAAAGGTTTAATCTAGCAAAAAAAAAAGTGAAAAGGAGTAAAAACCACCCAATAAATGGAGTAGTAATGAATTATTTTGGAAAGTAAAAAGGTAAAATAATTAAATTAAATATTGGGAATAGGAAAATGACAATTATTTTGGAACAAAATAAATTAGTTAAAGTGTCAATTAATATGGAACGGACGGAGTACCATCCATTCAATCAAGAACAACATCTTCATCTATCATCCATTCAATGCTCAAGAAAGGATTCTTCTTTCTTTATCTCATTCACCCACCGCGACACGCTCCATCTGGTATCTGAGCTTCCAGGTTATCTCTTCCTTGAGCTTAATTATTCTTGATTGATTTTGGTGATTTTTGGTGTTCATGAGTATGTTGAAATCCATGAAATTATTCAGTGATGAAATTTTGTTAGAGTTGAATGTTCTTGAGAGTTTTGATTCATATTAGTGAAGTTTGAACATCATCCATTGATATGCCCTCGTTGAAATGATTGATCTTCTCAATGGCCTGAATGAGGCCTTCAACTCTTCGGTCCTATTGGCTAGCCTGAGTGTCTATTAGTCCACGAACCACCTATAGTAGGTCAGAAAGGTTTTTGGCGGTAATGGGCCCGTCGTTAACCTTCTGATCATTGTTGATGTTGTTTTCAGCCATGAAGTTGGATGGGATGGAAATGGTATCGCTTTCAGTTAGCGAGGTCTAAGAGGAGGTGCCCGGACCAGTATAGGTAATAGCGAGAAGGGTTCCACTTGGCGATGTTGACGTGATTGGTGAAAAGCTCGATAACCTCTGAGATCCCACTCTAACCTAGGATTTGACTCTTGATTCTTTAGGTCCTATCTTGCCTTTATGAAATTGAGAGTTCAAAAATCGGCTTTGACACTTACTAACCCAATGCATGCCATGAACTTAAGGACCTAAATGAACCATCCTACATGCTGACTTGGATGCCTACATGTTGACTCAAGACTGACTCACCTACTATTGGGCTTGCATGAAGACCTCTAACTTACGATGATGAAATGATGCACATATGGGCCAAAATGTTTATCCAAACTTCGCCACGTCGAGTCACATTAAGCCTTTGACAGCTCGCTGGGCTCATATCTCATGAAGGATGGATAAACACTTCGTGGGTCGAATATTATTCTGGGTTGAAAAAAGTTAAATTTTGGATCTTGGGCCAACCTTTATCGGCATGGATTATCACCAAGAGAGGCTTTCTTGATTTAAGTCAAGCTAGCTCACTTCAACTCCTTTTCACTATTTTCTAGGCTAGAATAATATCTGGGGAACATATATACATTTTGGATCGACCTTTACATAAAGATTAAAACAAGATAGCATGCCAAAAAGAAATAAAACACGTATGTATCATACAAATGAGTGTCACAATCCTAACCATGATTCTAGGTTCGATGTTTAGGGTAAGTTTCCCAAAGGCTTCTATACTCATGTCTCGCACAGGCCGTAAATTCTATGGAGTTCACAGTAATACGGATCGTGTGTTTCTCACAAAATTAAAGGGAAAATATAAATTCATAATCCCTAAAATTTTGGAGTAATTCATGAGTGGGAAAGGGGTTATGATCTTCCTGAAATGCGGAGTTCATTTCCTCGAAGTCATAAACCCATTTTGCCCGAAAGGGAAATTTAGGGTTAAAAAACTAAACAATACCTTTTGGTTCTTCCTGATTTAAAAATCGAAAAGTAGGCTCGTATGCAAAAATGTCTACTAAATAATAAAAATCGAAAAGAAAACAAGCAATCATCTATTCCTTTCAAACCTTTTTTTGAAAACCGAACTTTCAAGTTTTACCCTCTTCTAAAGTAAAGTCCCCAGTGGAATCGCTATTTGTACAACTCGGGGAAATTTCCGAAGTAAAATTTCCGAGTGTCCCACGGATTGACGTGTCGAAAAGGGTTTCTTATTCTTTAAGGGTCGAACAACATTTTTTTATTGTACTTTTTTATTTTGTTAACTGCTTGAACAATTTATTACTAAAATTTCAACCCGATACCAAAAATAAGAAGAAAGAAAAACAAAGAACAAAGCTACTGCCATTTTTTAGAGTCTCGGGACTTACCCGAGCCTCTGATTGACAAGCAAGCCGCGTGGCCTGCTATTTGTCTAGAATCTCGGGCTAGTCTAGAGACTACTCTAGACAAGCGACCATCATGCCACAGGCAGGCCACGTGGCATGCCAAGTCAGAATGCGGCTCTTTAGCCTGTTTACACGAATCTTAATCCAAATTTTGAGTCTCGAAATCGAAACCAAAGCCAAAAAATACTCAAATCAGATTAACAAAAATAAGAGAAGAGGAGTCGCCAATTAATTTTTAAGAGAAAATTAATAAACTCTGAGGATGTAACTCTAAAACCGCGAACCATGAGATTCAGATTCGTAGATAAGATTATGAATCCGACAATAAAAATTCTCAAACTCGCCCGTTAACAAACGGACTCTACTAGTTCGGTTGTTCAAATTAAAAGAAAAAAAGAGGAGAGAATTATTATTATTTCATTCCAAATTTTATCATTTAGGTCCTACAAAATGAGATGAGATGTGAGTGTAGAAAAGAGAAGAGAAATGAGGAATGAACATAATGACATTCATATACACATGAACCATTTACAAATTATGCATTAATTAAACAAAACGAAAGAACAAAATTAGCACTCCAACCTTAATATTCAAACACTTCAAAAGGTAGTGGATGCAAAGGTAGAGAGTATGGGGGGAGAAAAGAAATGAGTTGATGTAGTGTCAATTCTCCTAGGTTAACTTGGGGTGAGGAAATTGAGTGGAGTAAGTAGAGTATTTATAGTGACAGTGAGAGTAAGAAGTAGAGTAAAATGAGATAAATGAGCTTCCTTGCAAGCCGCATGGCTTGAGACGACCAGCTACCCAATTTCTAAGTCAGCCTTTAACCTGGATAGAGGAAAAAGGGGTCCGGACTCCCAGCGGGTAGGCCGCACGGCCTGCATGCAGTCCGGATAATTTTATACACATTTTGGGCTTAATTTTGTGGGTTTTTGAGCTGAATTTTTGTAACACTTCGGAAATTCAATTATACATTAACGGTCCAAGTCAAATGTGGACTAACTTTAACAGTGGAAGACTTTTTTTTTTCTTTTCATTACTTGGGCATTACTGCCGTATCCCCGAACAAATATAAGGCAAGAAGGAAAAGAAACTAATAAGCGATAACTATTTACTTCAATTTAACAAACGAAACGAACTTCAAATGCTAGAACAACATAAACTCAATATTAACTAAACTTCAATTCTAAACATCAACTAAACTTTTTTATTCTCAAAACTTCTATTTTCAACGTCCTCACTTCTAAAGCCCGTTCCCATCACATAGTTCTTCACCTGAAAACAAATTGTCACAACATGAGGGGGAAACCTCAAAAATGTCTACCCCTAACTATCAAAACAATTTAAAGATCATTTCAATTCATTTAGGGGAGGGGTGCAAGTCAAACCTTTTCGCAACCCATTTGAATCCCAACCCAAAATAACTAGAGTTCAGAAATAACAGAACTTAGAAATCAATAGTATCACCTTTCAACTCAGAAAAACACAATGTTCCAAAAAATCTCAACTGACCTTTCAATCTCATAATCAAACATCAAAAATTAGAAACAAAGTAATCCTTTTCTCAGAAAACAGTAAGAATTTTATTATGCGGGCGGGATTTGACTATCCCCAGAATATCATAACTCAGAATCAGAACAAGATCTCAAATCCTCAGAATCATATGGCCAGTCCCAGAACATAATTAATCTAAAAAACATATCGAGACTCCCCGATCTCTTGATAACTCCCCTGCAGGAACAGATCCTGGTATTTGGGTCGTTACCTGCAACCCGCTTATGGTTTCACTTTGATTATTAGTATCTTATGAAGTTCAAACATCATACATTAAACAAAACCCAACCTAGTTTCCAAAAACGACAGAATAAAACTCAAAGTTTAAAAGATTGTCACATTTTACTCAACTCAGAAAAGAACTCACAGACATCCAAATCAGACAGTCAAATTTCACAGAAAATCCCCGTGCGGAATGCATGCTTCATAAAACATATTAAAGTCACAAAACAGATAAAAGAGCATCCCAATGGGGATTAGGACATAGACATTACGTGGCAATCTTTTCTTCACTTCAAAAATCACCCACTGGAGCTAATTACCTCGTTGTCTCGCTCGGACCTAGGATTTGAATATAAACTTCTAAAATTAATACTTTCTACGATAATTAGATACTCACGAATCCTACCCCACCCCACCCCAAACTTAACCTTTTCTTATTAGTTAGTTAGCCATGTAACAAGCATAACTATCATGAAAACGCGAACATCACAACACACCTTTTCTAAAAGAATATTAATAAAATCGATACGACACGTTTGAAGTAATAAACGATGTTGCCAAGACATTAATAACATTAAAGTAAGATCTTGAACTTAAACTCCTATCACACCATAACATTATGAAAACTTCACATGGCATTTAAGACACTTTTAACTTCATTTTAAGACTTCATTTAGCCAAAATTAACGACATAAATCCTAGATATGAAAACCTTGCATGCTACAATTCATAAAGCACAAAAACAAGCCATAATAATTCTAAATGCTTACCCTAGGGTCCCATATTCATACTTTATCATTCAAACACTTCAATCAAGGTTCTTAACATGTTTCTAGGGTCTCAAAACAACCATAAACCTCACTTTTAGTATCATAAACCCTAATATAAACATTTATGAACATAACATTCTATACTAACTCAACTTACTCAAAACCAACCAAGGTTCCAACTTTATTAATCTAAGCACTTAAACCAACTCCTAATCATGCTTCTAAGGTCTTAAACAACCACTTTTTTCATATAATTAGCACTAAATACATAATACAACATCTAATAACATGTTACATACTACTAACCCTAACTTGCTAAAATCTCATGCAAGATTAAAACTTTAAAACATGAAACCTTCATACAACTCTTATAACTCAATAATGAACCTATTTAAGGCCTAACATGCATTAAACAATGAAGGATTTATGTGGGTTTTCTCTCATACAACCCTAGTTCATTATCATGTCATTCACAAGCCAAAGATCAAAACTTTATATATCCATCATGCAACAAATCCATCTATCTACACATACATGGTTGCTACTGATTCTAAAACACTCAAAATACTTACTAACCATAATTTAATAACACATAAATAGATGCAATAAAACAGAGAATAAATATCAAAGAAGAGAGAAAGGGTTTTAGGAATATACTAAACAAGAGGGAGGGAGCGACATATGGTGGTGATGATGGGTGGTGCTCGGTCAACGACAGGCGGCGCTAGCAGCTCAGAATGGTCGGTGGTCGCTGGCAACAGCAACAACGGGGCAGCAGAACAGAGAGTCGAAACAGAGGTTCGGGGATTCACCAGAGCTGAACGTCGTCTTCGACAGCTCTGGGGCGGTGGTCGGTAGTGCTGCTGGTGGCGAAGGGGTGGCGGGTGTCTTCTGGGCAATGGAAGAGGGCACAATGAGGGGTTTTTGCTCTGGTTGGCGGTGCTCTGGTTGGCGTCGGAAACGGTAAGGGTGGTGGACGATGATGAAAAGAGGGAGGAATGAGGTGGTTGCGTGGGGTGGTGTTGGCTGGTGTGGGCAGAAGAGAAACCGAGCAGGAGGGTTTTTGGGGAGGTTGATTGAGGTGTGTAGGGCGGCGAGGTGGTCGGCGACGACAGGTATGGTGGTCGAAAAGTGACGGGGAGGTGGAATGAGGGAAGAAGAATGGAGGAAGAGAGGGAGGTGGTGTGGTGTGCGGGTGGTGCTGCGTCGTCAGGGAAGGGGAAACAGAGGGAGAAAGGGAGAAAAGAGGGAAGAGAGAGAATAATAAAAAAAAGAATTTTTGCGGCTGAGATAATAGATTAGGGTATTTAAAAAGGGTAGGGGTCCCAAATGGGGTATTTATAGAGGGAGAAATTAGGGTAAAATTAGTACAAAATAAACCGATAACCAAAAAGTCTCTAACTGATATTATTCGACCTATAAAAATTCTAAGAGACTCGCTCGCGGTCCTATAAGCTCCACATGATAACCACTCATCTATAATATATAATGGAAAGTATGTGGCCCCAAAAAATCCTGAAAGGAGATTGAAAGTCGGAGAATAGACCAATCAAAATGTAGCAATTTTTTTTTACGCATTTTCTATGATGTGAATATATTAAATCTAAGTTTTCTCAATTTGTGTCAATTATTTTTCTTCTGACAGTGTGCACGTTCCCCTCCCCCCACATGAAAAAATAACCGTCCCTTCCATTCTCCCTCTCTCTCTCTCTCTCTCTCTCTCTTCTTGACAGCATGTATCTCTGCCCCCACGTTTCTCAACTGGCTCCATCTTTCTCTAGACACTCCATCTTCTCACCATTTCAGCAATTGCAAAATCCCAACCTCTCTTTGTCATCATTTCCTCCTCTCCTATCTCTCTGTTTAGATAGGAAAAACCAACAATCTGCATCATCGATGCCAAGATTTGAAGTCGTCCAATCTTCTCCATCTTGTCGAAGAAATGCATCTGCTTCAAAGATTGCCGGAGCATGAGCGCCATGGAGAACGGAAGAGCGAACGCCACCACGCTCATCGACGTGACAGCCGCCACCGGCGACAAAGAAGACGCGTATGAAATCCACGCGCCGAGAGCGAGTTGTGAGAGGCCGAGCACGGTGACAACGTGGCTGACGTCGTACATCGTCTTCATAGTCGGAGGGAGACTTCTCTTGCTTCTTCTGCGAGAGGAGACAGATCTCTCTCCACCATCGGGCCTTTGATTTCCTGTGCTTGAATTCGGGAGTTTCGTTAGGGTTTTCGGAACATGAGGGATTGGGATTGAGATTTGATTCCGAGGAGTATAATCGAAGGAGTTTCGTTAGGGTTCTGAATCGAAGGAATTCGGGAGTGTGTATATTGATTTGTGTTATTGGTTTGTGTTAATTTATTGTTGGACTAAAATAATCCGGGATTTGTTCTTTATGGCAGGCTCAGTCACTATGCGCTCATGGAGGCTTCCAAGCTTTAAGCTTCATGGAATCACCCAACATGTCCCGAAAACAGTATGTTTCCACTCTTTTAAGCCCAGAAAGACTCTTCTCGTCCCACTTCCCTCATTCTCTTCATATAAGATATTGGGGTTCTCGATTTGAATTTTGTTGCATTTTTGCTTATTGCGATAGTCCAAAAAAGATGATGGATTTTTGATTATTTGTTCTTCATTTATGCCTTCATTGATTCACTACAATGCCAACATCTTGAATAACCCTAATTTTTTCCCCCGAGCATGATTGATGTTAAAGAGGGAGGGGGATTTAGATTCATGGTGATCTTATTTTCGATTGAGAATTTTGGATGAAGAAAAGGCAATCCTATTAATTACGCTGCACTTCCTGAACTTCCAATTAATTTACCAAACAAGATAGGGTTTATGCAGGAGATTTAAAGATTTCATATTTAAGTTCAATTTTGTATGATACATAAAGATTAAATATGAAATTTAGAGCTTTGTATTTGAACTTTGACGCTTTTAGGATTCGGGTGGTTGGATGGTATCACAGACGGAAGAATCGGGACATGCGGATGTCCTGGTGGTCACTGTTGGTGGGTGTCGGTTCTATCACATAGGTAACTAACTATTCCTCTGTCCAAAACTAGACTAGCTAATCCCAAAGCTTCATTATTATCTCATTTGCCCAATTTTTTTTCTTTTTTGTTTGCAAGGTTGTTAGGAGCATAAAGAAGATCGAGAAAGGATAAAAAAGGACCAAGAGAGTAGCATGAAATGGGGTATTTACTATCTATTGCTCTTTTAATTTTGATTTTATGCTTTTGTTTCTTATTATTTCTCTTTTCTGTGATTTTCAGTTTTTCTTTTGCTATGCGATAAAAAACAACTTTTTAGTTATTTCTCATCACTGATCTTGGTACTAATAAGATCCTCCTTTGTGTTTGATTTGAATATTTTCTTTTGCAGTAGGCTAAAAAAATTGATAGTTATTCTCACCAGTGACTTTGATACCAATAAGATCCTCCTTGCTCTATCTACTTTTGACTCATCTTGGACTTCCATTTGCACCTGGTCCATAAACAAAATTTTCTCCTATTTCTTTAACAATTTCATTGTTTTTTTAATTGAATTTTTGATCTAAATATACCAACTAAACTTACTGGTCAGTCCAATTTTACTGTTTTAATGACTACATGGCAACAACGACGACAATCTACAATGTATGATGGTCGTATCGTGAGTTCATGGCATTTAGGACGTTTGGGCTACGGTCATTCATGAGTTACTAAGTTTCTCCTTTTGCACAATTATAACAGTATTGGAATTAGATTCATCGCTACTTAGACATTGGTGCTTAATTCTTATAGGCAAATAGTTCTCTTTAATACAATGTCAAACGTAATTTGTGTTTTGATTGGGTTCTAGGAAACATAATTTGATAAAAGGTTGCTTTTGATTTGGCTTGATTTCATTTTTTTTCTTAGCTTTTGTTTCATGAATTTCCTTTTAATTAGTTTCTTTTGTGTCTGCCCCAAGCATTTAGATCATGGAAACAATTGCTTTTAAGGTTTGCAAACTTGTCACTACTTTTAGCCCCATAGAATATGTTGTTACTAATATGGAATTTAGATGGTTGTGCAGCAATGGTATGAAGGTGTGATGTTTGTTGCTGGCAAAATAGGAGGGATCCAAAGCTGAGCATGATAAGAAGTTATAGGTAAATTTGAATTTCCCCTGTTAATTTATTTAATTTAATTTGATGATTAACCTTGACCTGGTCTGAATTATTGGTTGGTTTAGTATGCTATGTGTAATTGGAGAATTTAGTGGGTAATTGATTATTTTATTTTCAGGTTTATATATTTATGTTTTGAAAACCCTATGTTTATGTGTATAGTTTGATGACTGAATTTGATTTAAGTTGTTGTGAGTTTAGTATGTGTACTTGAATATAATTTAGCATGTTTACTTGACTAGAATTTGATTTGATTTGATTTTATCACTACAAATGGTGTTTAGCTATCATAGGATGAATGTGGAGTTTATGGTTTAGTTGGCTCTTTCTCTTTCTAAAACTCTATCTGGTGCGTGACAAGAAAATACCAGCTGCCGTGAGCCCTGAGATCTTTGTGTGGCTAACATAAGAATTCATGGTTGACAGGCTTCTGCAGAGTAACAACATAAGAGGACCAATTCCAACTGAACTAGGAAAGTTTTCTAAGCTGCAACAATTGATCTTTCAATCAAACTTTTCACTGGGAAAATTCCAAGTACTCTGCCTCAATTGAAGAACCTACATTATGTGTAAGTAAAGACGAAGGAAAAACACAAGGGCATTATGATTTATATTGTTCTTTAGTGTGAAACTAATAATTTTTTTTTTTGGAATAGACGACTTAATATTAACAGTATCTTTGGGTCAATTCCTCTTTCATTAGCCAGCATGTTCCATCTAGAATTCATGTATTCTTTCTATCTTTTTTTCTTTTTCTACAAATACAACCGACAATTGAAGACTACGACAGACATACGTACCATTACTACTGACGTATAGGTTATACAAGGCACATTTTACTATTTCCATTGTTTTTACAGTAGTTCAATGGGTGTACAGTGCAATGTATTCTAGTTGTTGCCTAATAGGTTGGACTTGGATGTAATTGTCAGCTGTAGTGTATCTTTAAACTTTAAAGTGTTGTTAAGACATATGTACTTTCTTTATGATGAATTAAATGGTAGGACTTAATCATCTAATTATATATTAAAAAACTGACTTTTACTTTCATGCTAAATTAACTGAAAAGATCTCCCTTCTATATTTTCATGCGTTATGTTGATAAAGTTGAACCAAAAAGTGTGAGGATAGAAAATTAGAAAAAAAAAATAATACATTCAATTATCCAAAAAAAAAAGAGAAATGAAAAACAATATATTCATATTAGCATTGACAATTTCAACTTTATCTATTTTTTTATTACTACTCTATAATAAATTTATCATTACAATTCTATATGTATAGTTTGTTTCATACAATTGTACCACTACTTATAGGATAATTTTTAATTGCATGTCTATGTAAGGAAGGATAATGCACCATGACACTCGCCGTGGTCAACGTTCATTGTCATTTTAGGAAATTTTCTGTTGCTAAATTACATGTTTTGTCGGAACAATTTATTATGTTGTTTTCCATGTAACAATTTCTTTAATATTTTGCTTGGTTTACTTTGTATGGACATTTACTCATCCATGACTTTTATAAAATTTCAAAATTAACTAATTTAGTTAACTCAGTGCATCGCACGAGTTGAGGCCTAGTATAAATAAACGGAAAATAACTCATGTTAGGAATTTTAACGGTACAAATAATAGCATTTTTCGGAGTTTTACATTTTTTTTGTGGATATTAGATTAAATTTTGGCTTGAAGGCTCGATTGCATGCACATTTCTTTCGGCGCTTAAAAATTACAAAATTCCTAGAAATAAAAATGTTTAACAATTACAATAAATTGACGCTAAATTAATGACGAAATCTTGTGTCTACAATAGTGTAGACTGCACCCCACAAGTAGTGACTGCACGCAATATGTCTAAAAGATAGTAAAATCATGAAGTAAAGTAATCTCTCTCTTTTACAATTGCACAAAACAATGATTTTTTCAAGTTTTACCTTCTTTTTAAGGTTAAGTCCCAAGTGGAGCCGCCAATTTGTGGAGAATTCAACCCCGTTTAGGGAAATTGATTTCCGTTGATGCTACTTAGGATTGTGAGTCGAATGAGGTGGCTTAATCCTTAAATAAAATAATTGACTTTCAAGAAAAAGCTAACAACTTTTATTAATATTTAATTTATAAATTTAATTCGTGAAATTATATGACTCAAATAAATAATTATAATTGGAAATAGGATAAATAAATGAGGAAAGACATAGTCTGAACTGACCATACCACTGGATTGGAATCCAAGTTCAGGCAGGCTTCAGGTGCCAGGCCAGACAGTTAGTGGCCTTTCATGGGCTCGAACCGAGGAAAAGGGCCCAAACAGCCAGTAAGACTAGGCAACTATACTGGGCTAAACAACTCCATTTCCTCTCACTTTTCTTACACATTAAGCATATTTGTAATTAAAATTATGCATATGAATTAATAATTTCCAAGTTAAATAAACTAGGCAAATAAAGATGTAACGAGTCACCAGTTGATTTCCGGAAAACCAACAATCCGTATAAATACTTCGGCCTACAAATCTAAAATTCGGGTTCGGGGGTAAGGCTATAAGTCCAAGAATTAGATAACTTCTTGGACTTGCTTGTTTCGAAAACATACTCTACTAGAACCAATTCAAAGTGAAAGAGAGTGGGAGAGAAATTTGTATAGATTTCACAAGAAAACTATCATGCCAATTTAATGAATGAAATTTACAAAGTACAACATAAAAAGTTTGGCTTAGATGATTATACAAAGTGATGAAAGCTAAATATAAATGAACTGACCTCGTTAAGCACCTAGTATGCAAAGATGTAGAGTATGGAGGGAGAATTAAGAGAAGTAACTTAACGTCAATACGTCGGGGAATTCTTTGGATGCTTTTTCATGGATGAAGTGCTTAGATGTTTATAGTCGTGCAGTGAGTGGATGAAAATGTGAAAGATGGATTGTGGTGCATGATTCATGCCATTTGATGATCACAACCCACATAAAAACTTGTCGACTTTTGACTTTGCAATAAGGATGATTATGATCATGGCGGGTATCGTGGGATGATGTTGGATGGGATTATCATATATATAGACTACTGACATGGACTCCACGTAGGTCGGATGGTTTTTGTGTGGTTTTCCTCACATAGATTAGTGAGGTGGCATGTACTGATCCAAGTTGAAATCCCACCAAGGCCAGACGACTTTAAGGTTGAAATGGGCCTAGCCACACGACTTTGGGCTAAAATTACTACGTGCGTAACTCAAGTTCAAATAATTATAACTCTCTCATTCAGATTCCAATTAATTCGATTCAAGAGGTTTTGGAAAGTCTATGGAGGATACTTTGAGCTCCTTGAATCTTGAGAACATTGGAGATCTGTTGGAAGGATGACATTTGAAAGAGTGAGCCTATCTATCTAGGGAAGGTGGAAATGGAGGCTTTTGAAATTTAGAAATGGAAGAGAATGAGATATTTTGTACGATGGAGGATGTATACTAAGGGTTCGAACTGACTCACGTCCTACTCTAATCTAAATAATAATAAAAAAACGTACAATATACAAAACATGGACAAAATCTGGTGTCTATAGATGAGTTCCTACTAAAATTTAGTTTGCATATTCATAAAATTTATAACGGCTTAAAAATTGTCATATGTTAAGATTCACAACGTTTTCTATTGTCAAATAATATCCATCCTGCATTTACACGGATCTGAAATGCACTTGACCCGTATGAACCCAAACTCGGAGTATACTTAACCCATATTTACTTGAACCCGAAATACATCTAACTCATGTTTACGCGAATCCGAAGTATACCCGACTCCTATTTACCTTACTTAAATACACACCCGACATGTATTTAACCCGCTTCCCGAATTGATTGGTTTGGACATAAAGTTTTATTTGATGTTAGACTCTTTAGTTATTGTAACTAATTTACGGAAAAAAAGAATCACTCTTTAGTTATTGTAATTAATTTACGGAAAAAAGAATCACCGCTTCCTGGATTGATTGGTTTGGAAATAAGGCAAGTTGATGAAGTTATAAGATTGACTGATTATTATTATATTTGAGGGCAGAATAATAAATTTTGTGTAAATATAAATTATAAGGCAAGGAAGTGAAACAACCAATTAAGCTGCTTATTATTATATTTGAAGGGAAAAAAGTAACTTCAGATGTGAACACAAAATACAACGTAAGATGCTAGGCAAATAGCTAATTCAAACATTTTTTAATCCCTAAACTTCTTTTATTGTATAGAAGATTATTTCAGTGACACAACATTCTAATTTTTTGCTGGTAGATATTTTTATGGGTAAAAATTATCAATTTGTACTGATTGTGCACTATTGCACAGTCCAGCTAAATGTGACAAAAAAAGTCACATTGAAAATGCGCTTATATTTATTTATATAGCACGTGGGATAATAGCACCCAGAAGCAAAGTAGTGATTCTCCTTATATAATAAGAACTTGTGATTGGGAGCAATGAGTAATTACCCACTTTCAATATTTGTTTATTTATATTATTATTAAAGGGGTCTCCATTTGTGCTTTTCAATAACCAACCCATCATTAAAAAAAATCAAAAATTTCCACCATTGTTGTGCAGTTGCCCGGCTAGTGAAGAATGATGAGATTCTTCATCTGGGTCACTCTAATCGTGTGTCTCCAATTTCTTCAAGCCAAGCCATGTCTCTGTGATTCTTCTGTGTTCTTGAAGGAGGTTGAAGAGATCCCAAAATTCTTCCTGAATCAGAGCCAGAAGAGTGAGGTGTTTGACTGGATGGTGAGTATTAGGAGGAAATTACATGAAAATCCAGAACTTGGGTTTGAGGAATTTGAGACTAGCAGGGCAATTAGGGAGGAGTTGGACAAATTGGGCATTCCTTACAAATACCCAGTTGCAGTTACAGGTATTGTGGGCTTCATTGGAACTGGGAAGCCTCCCTTTGTAGCTCTGAGAGCTGATATGGATGCCTTGCCTATTCAGGTACTCTTGGATTCTCTTCTTAAGTTCATGCATGCTTATTTCAGTTTAGGGTCTTGTTTCGGTTGTAACATTTTTGCTCACTCAAATGCTGATTGTAAATTAGGTTTTGTTAACATGTCAAAATCACTGACTGCTATTCTATTCTAAGACTTGGATATATAGGGCATAGTGTTTCCTTTGAAAAGGGAAACATTGTCAATCGGCAGAATTTCCTGAAAAATTCTAGTTCTTGCATGTCCTTATTGATGAATGATGATTATTTGATTCAGTGATTTGTTTTGTTGGTGGGTGTTTGGTTCTCAACTGTGTGTAATTTTATTTTAGCCTTTGATTGTAAAACATGTGGGCTATATAGATATATTGGCGGATCTTATTTACTGGTTGTGATACACTTTGCAGGAATTGGTGGAGTGGGAACACAAAAGTAAAGTGCCTGGGAAAATGCATGCATGTGGGCATGATGCTCATATTGCAATGCTTTTGGGGGCAGCGAGGATCCTCCAAGAGCACAAGAGCATGATAAAGGTATGTTTGAATGTCTCTGTTTGACTTCTTCTGGTTAAATTTCAGTCAATTTTGTTTTTGGACCATCCTATTAGTTCTGCTGGACCTTTTGACTTGAAGCACCACCAAAAAGTTGTCAAATTACCTTGCTGATTGTTCCCTTTCTATGCTGAACACTACTTTTGGCACTACAGTAAACACTACTTGTTCAAATGATACTAACCATTTCAGAGAAGGTAATCTGGGAAACCTGTGAAATGGAATCTGCTTGTAGCTGGTTCCATGGCGTCTTAATCAAATGCATTTGGTAAAAGTGATGGGCAATATCCATCTTCTTTTGAGTATATCTAATATGGCTTGTAGTTAACCTCTGTGAATCCTGCACAATAGATAAGTCGAAAGGCCTGTTATCAAATACTCTGCCATATTTCTCTCCCGTTTCTAGAAAGGAGGAAAAGTTGGAGGTTAGATGGGGTGATATTTTGGGAAGAATTTATGGAATAGAAAGATGATTAAGCCACTCATAAAGCACTCTTCTTAGTACATGAGTGAATTGGCATGTGAAGAACTACTAATGTATAGAGCAGAACAGGTTTTCGTGGATGCTCTATTGAGGAAAGCAACATTCAGATCATGTTCTCTGTATCGCCTTCTCTTTATCCTAGCATGGACAAGACAGAAAGCGAACTGGTTAAAGTTTGGAGTCTTGGATTGCACTTTCCTTAGGACCTGTTTTCTGAACGGTGAATGATCTCGAAATAACCTTGAATAATCTGGGTATTAAAATATACCCCTAACATTTGGAATACAACAAACTCGAACACCAAAGAATCATAGAGGCTAATCTACATTACGAAAGTATCTTTTGTTTTAAACTTCGGCTTAGTGTGCATAATTCAATCTATCTAAATATAAAGTAGAAAAGTTTTGAACTTTACATCCTTGTTGATTAATTGCATGTATAACACACATACATATCTCTAACTTTCTTTTAAGTCTTAATATATGACAATATTTATTCTGTCCTTTCCAAGTGTATCCAAGCAAAGCTTGTGGCTTTTCGAAGTGGCCACACTTTATGCTTACTTGGGTAGACAATTAGAGAGCTTATGTCCTTACAATTCCCATCCAATTAATGTCTATTAAGAGTTTATAAAATTCATCTTCTTGAACTTATAATCTAAGAAGCACTCTTGACCTTGAGATGATTGTATGCTAGTTCTTCCCAATTGCCATAATAACTCTATCACTTAATTGAATGTGACACCTGACATCTTGTTAAGTATGAAGTTTAGACATTGTTATAGCAATTGAATAAATTGGGCTAACCAGTCCCTACTAATAAGGACCTCTAGCTACTTACCCAGACTTGTGTATATGGCTTGCCGTACCCGTGTCGACACAACCGGCATGGATCTGGACATTGAATTGTGTCAGATACCACCAAAATGGCCAGACATGGTCAACAACAGGGAAGATTAATGAGAGAGATAACTAATGCTGGCAAATATTTTGAAATTGAAACTTACCTTAGTCATGTAGCCGTATGTTGAGTGAGATCTCATGATCAATCGAATGAACTCAGTCAAATTTCAAGCCTAAATTGATAATGTTGGATCTCCAATGATGGTTATGCAGACTGTGGTACGCGTGTCCATATGGGACACAGATATGGGTGTTGGACTCAGCTATTTTTAAGAAATTTTGTATATTTTCATTCGAGTGTCATACCCTTGTCCAGGTATATAGGGTCCAACACGGGTATGGCTAGGAAAGTGAAGAGTCAGAGTACCATAGCCCAATGGTAAGGTAAATTTGGTGAGATCCCATGGGTAAGGTAAATATATGTAAATTTCAACCTTACTTGGACCCAAATGTTTTGATCATGATCAATCTTTACTTTATGTTGAATTTGGTGAGATCCCATGGGTAAGGTAAATTTGGTGAGATCCCATGGGTAAGGTAAATTTGGTGAGATCCCATGGGTATGCATCTTAGAGTAGTTGCCTACATTTAAAACATATGTTTCACTTGTAGCAAACATATGATAGCCATATTAATTAATTTTATGTGTACCTTAAAACATGCAAAGCCTCATACAACCATGATCATACGAACCTCGCTTGTCAAAGAAGAAATTATTGAATTTACTAACATAGCTATCATGACAACCCTTTCCGTAGTCATGAACTAGAGTCTTCCATGCATATATTTGTACTATGGATATTTACTAATTTATATTAATACTTCTTTTGTCCACACAAAACATTTCTTTTGTAATTTTCGTAAAATAACAAAGATGACATATATGTTCAACTTTTGTCCTTTTTGTACTTTCATGAGCAGAAGAAAAATGTACTGTTGCAATTATTCTCACAACACCATTGTGTGAACCAACTTGTTTATCAGTGCACTTAAGATCTCATGCAAAATTAACATAAGTAAAATACTTGTCTTTGGATAGATTGTATAACCACTAGTAAACTTGTTATGCCATGAACATAATAAAATGCTTTTATTGTGACTGACTAAATAAATAACATATCATGATGATTTCAAACTTTGATCAAAACCAAAATAAGTAAACTCTAGGCATGACTTACCAAGCATATATAAGCCATAAATAAACATCACAAGCATTATGAACTTGAATCGCTTATCAAGATACATATCACATTATAATCTAGGTTTGAATTAGTTGAGTTGCACACTGCACAAACTTATCAATTAGAAAAACTGAGCTTGTAAAAAAAAAAAAAAACCCTTGATTTAATAAACAATTTAATGAAATTCTCTTTGCACAAAACTATCAAGGTTAACCATAAAAACTTATGGATTCAATTGTTAAGAAATTTCCATGAATCCCTTAGGCATCAACTTATACTTAGCATGCTTCATGTCAAACATATAGATCTCATGAATGCTTATACTTTTATTCATATCATGATTGCTTATTGAATCATATAGTAGCCAAGATAACTCATGTATATATGCTAAACTCATATATTCTAATAGTCATAATAGTCATGATTTTAACTTATCTTATCAAATAATGTAAACACACTTGAATTTCCAATAGGAAATAATTCTAGCCATTTATAAACTTGAACAAATAGGTTTGCTATTTCAAGTTATAAACAATTTAATAATGAGAGTATACGTGAAGTGATTTATCATACTAACTTATCAAGATCCTACATCTAAATTATGCTATTTCACACTTTGCACTCATAAACATGTAATCTTTGACCAAAATATAACATGAGAAAGTTCATCAATGGCAAACAAATTTCAGTTTAAATACAGCTTACATTAAGCCATTCACACATGCCACTTTAATAATCAAAGACAAACAGCTAAATGACACACAATAGCATCCTGACTTGTGATAGTTTACTAGGGGGGGGGGGGGAGATTATGGCTAATAGGTGTAACATGTGCATGAGGGATCTTGAATCTCCAAATCATCTATTGCTTCATTGTGACTTCGCTAGGTTTCTTTAGGCTTTAGCCTTTGGTTGTCTTGGTGTCTCTTGGGTTGTATCGTATTCAATTAGTAATCATCTCCTATCTTAGGAGAGTTTCTCTGGCAGGAAACCGATGAAGAAGAAGGCATTGGTTCTACCACATGTGATTTTTGGGTTATCTGGAGAGAAAGGAACCAAAGGGTTTTTAAAGGGGTTGAAATCCCTCTCTAGAGATTGAAAGATAATTTTGTCAAGTCTCTTTTTTGGGTGAATGGGAAGTTTAGCTTTTCCTCTTTTGATGTGTGGTAGATTTTGTGGAGAATTTGTTTTTTTGGTTGTACATAACTTTGTATGATGCTAGGTGTGCATTCGTTCTTTTAATTGTATTATTAATATATATCATTTCTTCTAGGGAAACCCATTAAAAACTTCTTTGGCCATACATTTTGCCTAAGCCAAATTTATCTTGAAATTAAAGTTGATTTAGTTTGATTATGAATAGTGCTATTAACATGAGTAAATATATTTATCTTGCCTTTCTTTGGACCAACTCTTCATATTCATCTTTCCAATTGATTATTAAGAACTTGCATACCCTTACATTAAGAATACATTTCCAACTTGTTAATAATGGAAATAGCAATCAAATTTAAAATAAAACTTCAATTTCCACTTGATAGTCTTATCATGGCAATTAAATAATCTATATTGTGCACGCCCAATTTGCCTTTTCCATCAGCCCATCTTTTCATCATTGGTGTATGCCAATTTCCAGAACTAGTGATTAGTTAGTTAATCTGATCAATGGAAACTTAACAATAGTCGTATAGAAGCTCTTGATACAAGGATTCTTATCTTTATAGTAATTGCCTCAATCTCAATTGATATTTTCTTGAACTTGAAATATCCGTCTTCTAAACTTGTCTCATCTAAACTTGCCAATTGTAAATAGGTCTTAAGATTGTTAACGAAGTGACATTTGGATGGCTTTCTCTTGATCACCTTTTCTTGATCTTTTAACGGCATAACGACAATTGTGGACTTAATGGAGTGAATTGATAGCGTTTAGAATCGTGGATTGCAATTCCTAGACCTATTTGCTTGACCATAAATGATCCCGAGGATAAGATTAAAATCACTTGAGTGCAATTTTGACTTGTTTCTCTCTTATAATTTTCTGTAATGTTGTTGCAATCAACATACGAGAGAGTGTGTATCTGAATGTTTGAATGGCGTTATTTACTTGTATAAATAGAGGAAGGGAAAAGGAAGAGATTGAAACTCTGCTACACTGAAAGCATGAATAGAACACAAGTTTAATATGTTAGGTAATTTAAGATTTACTAACGTATGTTTTAATATCAGTCGAGGGCTAAGTAACATCAACCACAAACCCTTACATAGCATCCTAGGTAAAGCAGTATACAAAGAGCCTGCACAGGTAGTCAATGTGGACATTGGGATACTGCCACAGACTGGTACTTAGATGGACACTGGTTGATCTCTGTCAACATCCAAAGCCTGTTGACCAACCCTCACTGACTGTAGGGATCTCAACTACCACGGACGACCATGTGGTGGCATACGGAGCCTCCTGAAACTCGTGTTCTTGAAATATTCTCAACATGTTCAAATGACTATTGCCTGATTGTATTCATCCTATCTATAGTTGATCATCAACCAAAAATTCAGGCTGCATTGCTCGACTGTGTTAAAAATGTTGACAGAATAGTATGTCATTTACTATGATAATTGGAAACCTTCTGTTGTTGTGGGTTTATATATTTATTTACTAAATTTTTCAGAACAAACAGGGAGAGGGGATTTCGTATTTCGCAAATGAATAGCCAAACAGTCCCCGGTTAAATAGTGCTCCATTGTTTGTTAAGTGGATTGCTAGTATAATGCAACCAAAAGAGCTCCAGTTGGTACTCATTGCATCTTAAAACTAAATAGATGATATGCAGTACACTTCACTTGGTGAGGTGAAGATGTATGTCGTTTGGGCTTTCCCCCGCTTCAATATTGTCTTTTTTCTGTCCGCAGGGAACGGTTGTTCTTGTTTTCCAACCAGGGGAGGAGGGATATATGGGTGCCAAGAAAATGATAGAGGCTGGAGCATTGGAGAACGTTGAAGCCATCTTCGCTTTGCATGTTAATTCTGAGTTGCCAGTAGGTCAAGTGTCCTCCAGGCCTGGTCCCTTGTTGGCTGGGAGTGGCTTCTTTCAAGCAGTTATTCATGGAAAGGGTGGTCATGCAGCTATTCCACATCACTCTGTGGATCCCATTTTGGCAGCTTCCAATGTCATTGTTAGCTTACAGCATATTGTTTCCCGCGAAGCTGATCCTCTTGATTCACAGGTAACTAATCTAATCTATCTTCTTTTCTTCTGACACATATCTGCTTTTTCATGTTGCTGCAGAAGTCTACTTTGGGTACTTTCTTTTGGCTCCCCCCTCCAACAAAAAAAAAAAAAAAAAAAGAAAAAACCAGGTTGGACTAAGGGGTATGGATTCAGATTTGTTACTGTGACAGTCATTAATTGTTGCAGTAAGCATTTTTCCAGTGACTCAACCCAGACCTGCATTAAAATGCATCATTGCCAGACTCGGTCCCTGTTTTGGTTCAACTTGATGTTTAAATAGAATCCTTACAATCTGTTATTAGATGAAGTTGCTGTTACCATGGTCGCTCCTGATTTTCACGTGGTGGCAAATCTTGCCAAGGAGTTGTAGCATTAGAAATCATTGATCCTGGACTGAGTTAGGTGTGTCAGCCATGTCCTAGGATTGGTATTTTAAGCTAATTTCGACTCTGCAACTCTTCTGCCTCCCTCGGCCTCTAATCTACCTTTACTATTGAATCTCCTGCAAATTGAGATCTGGCCTGGTCAACAACTGTGATCTGTCCATCTTCTTGGTAGCTTTAATGAATCCTGCATTCCTGCTTCTGCAAGGATAAGTTCGAAAGTTTTTCAATGTGTTATCTTTTTAGAGTATGTTGAAATATCTTATTGGCGTCATTAGATGCTTCTCAAATCCTTTTCACCAACTTGTAGCCTGAACTTCTGTCATTTTGTTCTTATACTAGTTTTTATAAAGTTCTGAGCATGTTACCCTTATCTGCAGGTTGTGACAGTAGGCAAGTTTCAAGGAGGTGGTGCTTTCAATGTAATACCAGATTCTGTTACTATTGGTGGCACATTCCGAGCGCTGCAAAAGTCAAGTTTTGTCCAACTGAGGCAGCGAATTGAAGAGGTAAGAGCGAAGCTGTTAACTTTGTTGCCATGATTTTATGCTGTTTTTCTCTCTTTTTCCCCTTTATTTTTATTTTGGTGAGGTACCCGTCTAGGGCCTTATCTGGGGTAGTGACACATGAGTAGCGGATGAATGGAGGGGAGGGTGTAACACAAAAAGGGAAAGTATCATTTGCCTGTTACCTCTAAATATGGTTCAAGTCTTGATTCCCTTGTGGAAGGGAGCTTCAACCCTGTTGTTGAATAACCTCTTTGCATGACCTAAAAGTCCAAGTTTTGTAATTTTCTTTCTGTTCTTGATCAATAAATCCATCAGAAATGAGTTATTTGAATGCTTCTGAATCTGATTAAGCTTTAGAGATATTAGTTGTCTTTGCCAAGGAAAGAGAAAAGAAGGGTTGTTGCAGCAAATAGGTAGATTTGGTCTTGGTGTCTATCATTAATGGATAGTGATATTCAAAACAAACTTGAAAACCTAAGAGTTGAGTTTGCTGGCTATGTGTTTCTTTTCACTGTCAACATTACGAGAAAATGTTTTTTTACCCTTTTTTTTTGCAAAAACGACTAACAGGTCCCTATATTTTGATGTAATTATTTTAAGGGTCCTATATTTTGATAAATTATTATCGGGTGACATTATCTTTGCGGTAATTATTTACTGGGGACATTATGACCAATTTTCCGGTCTAAAAATGCGAGAAACAATGATTTTTGTATTTAAGGTTGTTTTAATGAAGTCAACTATCATTTTAAGCCTTAATATTTGGGGTTGGTCAAAGATACATAACCCTAATCAACAATAAATACTGCAATTAATGCTTTGTTCGCCGGAAAATAAATCGGAATGTCCCCCAGAAATAATTACAACAAAGATAATGTCATCCTACAATTATTTATCAAAATACAGGGCCCTTAAAATAATTACATCAAAATATGAAGACCCTTTAGTCGTTTTTATTTTTTTTGTTTTGGGGAGAAGGGGGTGGAGGACCAGGACAAGCACTCTCATGGCTGCTTTGTCATCGGGAAAGGCTTTGCGGAAATTAATCTTATAATACATCGTCTCAATTTGACAGCAGAAGCCAGACTCAAAAGTAGCAGAGTCTGAACTAGACCGTATGCAAACTGTGTTGGGTCATGAGCAGCGTTGCCTGGTTGTATTTTCTAGATAGGTTTGAATCTGAAATAATCCAACTTGATCTGATCCATGGATGGCCCTGGAAATTACATCAATCCGAGCATAATGCAACATGAAATTAATCAAGTTGTTGAAGCCTCCTGAATGTTCCACTTCCTGGTTTGAATTTGTTTCCTGTGGGGTTTTCCTACCTATGTGTGTGGCTTATGTCCACACATCGCTTCTGATCTATTAGAAACCAAACTTTTGCCTCCTTTTGAATATGTTCCCCGGATTATCTGTGGTAGTTACCAACGTGTGATATCGCAGGTTATCGTCAATCAAGCTGCCGTTCAGAGGTGCACCGCAACAATTGATTTCTTTGATGGCGATAAAGTCAACCCACCCACTGTAAATGATGAGAAATTGTACGGGTTGTTCAACAGAGTTGCCACAGATATGTTGGGGACCCCTTACGTTAAGATAGCCATGCCATTGACTGGATCTGAGGATTTTGCATTTTACCAGGAGATGATCCCTGGATGCTTTTTCTTTGTAGGCTTGAAAAATGAGACCCGTGGAAAGTTAGGAGGGGAGCATAACCCTAATTTTGTAGTCAATGAGGACGCGTTTCCGTATGGTGCATCCCTTCATGCCTCTCTTGCTGTAAGGTACCTTCTTGAAAAGGAAGCGAAAACCCAATCACAAGAAACAACACATCATGATGAGTTATAGGATGCAGTTAATGTGTTTCAAGCGAAAGATGATGCTGCTTCTCTGCAGCTTTATTTTGGGCTACACTTGAGATGAAACTTGGTGCATGTGGATGGTTGTTATGCCGTATATTCAAGCATTTTAGTAAAATCTATTCAGCATTTGCTGAACTCAACTTCATTGGCTATGTTTCTATTCCTGTTAACTCATTGGGTCAGCTACTCTGAAAATTTTAATTGTGGTGAGTATGCTTCTGCATTCTACGTTATGGAAATCTGCATTTACTTGAGGTATGAGTTATCTGAGGAGTTTGCATGGTGACATGATCTGTGGATTCTTCATTTTAGGCTACACGCCTGCAGCTTTGTTGAAATATTGAGTAGCCTTTAGTCTCTTCAAATTCCAGCATCCACATTCCATAAGTTATGACTTCATACCATGAAGGAAACCTACCATACATATATTAGACATGTTTGTTAGGCATTGTAGCATCCTAATTGGCATCAGCAGCATTGTTGCCCCCTAGAGGCCTCCATGACCGCCATTCTAAATGTTTTTTCTTTTCCCTTTTTTGCGATGGGTAAAATATGGTTGATTTCGGACCATGTTGATTGATACAATAGATTTTGGTCCCGACACTCGGTACCCAAAGACTTTAGGGGCAAACATTTGGGCAAAAATGTAGCAGAGATAATCTTGCCAATTGTTGTAGTAGAATGTTTGATTTGCTAAGATCCTAGCAAAGAACTCCTTGGAAATATTGTTCTTCCCAAGAGTAGCTAGATGGAGGCTGCCCCTGGACCAGAGTGTGTACGTGAGGCTCCTATTGGCAAGCAGATGCGGGGTTTGATGTGAACCATTGTGGGGAAATAATGCTCGTCAACATAACAAGTTCACGATTGATCACGAAACATTGAGATCCTTTCCGCCACTGTTCGAGGATCACTGTAGGAGCCATGCTGGGGTTACATCGCCCCTTCCTAAAGGGTCGTTCCTCATCATAGGAGCCCATGAAATTATGTCTGGGATTTTGTGATATAGCGATATGCTATGGTGATGTTCCGCAGATGAGTGCATGCCTCCAACGCAAGGATGAAATATTGGTTGGATAATCAAGCATTGTGTTTGCTAGTAGTCTTCTTTCAACATCCCACATGTTCATTTGTTCCCTCTGCTACCTGCCTGTACATCAAACTTCAAGGATTGTTGTTGTCAATAACACTCCCATGATGACTCATGATGATGATGGCGACAACTCTAGCGATCGTTAATTAAATGGTTGCCAAATAACTGGAGACCGTTTCCCAGTGACTGTTCACTTAATGGTCGCTATTTATCGATCGATAAATTAATGGTCACTAGATTCGGGTGACTATAAATTGAATTGTCTCAATGTAAGATGAACGATCGTTGTTGGCAATCGTTAATTTTTACTTTGCGACCGTTTATTGAATGGTCATCAGCTTGAATTAAGTTGAATCAGTTTTCTTTTCCTGTGCAGCTCCCTAACGCCCAACGCCCTCTTCTCTCGACTATTTCTACCGACACCTGACGCCATTAACACCGCCGCTGTCAATGCCACCATCATTGTCGCCGCCGCCGCTGCGGCGTCTTCTTTAGCACCACCTACAACCACCCCCAAGTAATTCTTCTTTCCCATATTGTGTATATGTTAATTGATATTCATAATTTGTTTTTGACAATGTAATTGTTGATTTAGCTTAAATATGTTAGTTTATTTTGATTTTTGTGCATTAGATTTTTGTGAGTAATTAGGTTATTGTAATTTCAATTAAATATGTGAGTTTTGTGTAATGTGTTGTAATTTTAATAAGGTTTTTGTAAATTAGGGTTAGTTATGTTGAAGTTATAGGTTTTCTTGAGTATAATAAGGTTATTGTCATTTATAATTTGGATTTTGTAAATTATGGTTTTGGAAAGTTATAATTTGTAAACTATATATCTCTTGCGATGCACGGGAAAATTGCTAATTATTAAATTATCGAGAATTATGGGGGTTAAACTTTTTTTTTAATAGAATATATGTGTTAACGGTTAAACTTATTAATTGAAATATTTATTTCACACACACATATTTATATAGATGATATATTAGAAAATATTTATTAAATAATTTACTTCTCAATTTAATGATATTATTATAAATATGAAAATGAATAAAGAAAAATGTGTTATAATTTGTCTTAAACACATATAGTAAAGAACAATAGTAAATTATTTTATTAGTCAATTTGAATAAACCCAAACAACTCTATAATTGCTTTCAAATCTTTCTCAATAGTAAAAAAAATAAAAACACTTAATCTTAAACATTAGAACAAATGATTAAGATAATTGACATATGTGTATACATTATAAACATAATATTGTTATAAATTTGCTTTTATTAGATAAATATGATTTTATAATAATAATAATAATAATAATAATAATAATAATTAAAATAGAAAATGATAGAGAAATTATAAAATATTAATATTTAGTAATAAGTAACCAATAATCACAAATTAAAATAATTATTAATTCTAAATTTTAAACATATGTAAAAAAATCGCAACATCAATCAAAATAGAGATGCATTGCTTGTTTTTCATAATAAAGAGAGATAATTGTTGTACTATCAATAGAAAATAATATTTGTTAGAATTCAATATGATCATTGAAATATGACAAATATATAATGGGCATACTTTATTTTCTGGGAGATGAAAGGTGAAAGAAAGGAAGTCTAATTATATTTAATTTCAAAAATAAAATAGAGTAAAGTATTGATATTATTCTAATTTAACAATGGAAAAAATTGTACTATCATTATTCATATGTTTTCAATACAAATATATTTTAATATTAATTAAATTACATGGTTCAAAAAGCATAATACTTAGAAAATATATATAACTTGCAGTTTCCTTTTTTATAATCATTAATTAGAGAAACAAAATATATTTTAGTTTTATTATTTATTTATCTATTATTAACCCTTGTATAATATATATTAATCAAATAATAATTACACTTTTAAAATGAATGACAAAAATTAATTTTGTATGTAACAATAGTGACTTAAAAGATATCGTAGTCAAGTGGTAATTATGATTATCTTTTATGTCTCCCACCAAAGTTCAACTCTTGGTGGAAGCAACTTGTTTTTCATTATTTTTTTTTAAATGATAATAATTAATTAGGTTCAGAAATAGGTTACGAGTAACCAAACCTCCAAAATTTCACAATTTAGGCATAGACTTCCCTCGGGTGGTTTGGTTTACACACACACACACATACAAGAGAGTTTAGGTAGGAAGGTGAGCAGAGAAAATCTTAATCATTGATATTGTATCTGACGGTGTGTGGTCATGGATATTAGGACTGTGGTCATGGATTTCAGGATCACACTTTCTAATATCCATGCCCACACTCCCTGAAATGCATGAGCACACTCCTGATATCAATGACCACACATTCGTTAGATATAAAATCAATGGTCGAGACTTGTTCTTTTCACTTTCCTACCTAAACCGTATAACTAGTTAGACTTCCTAACCAACTAATGAGTTTCAATTAATTAAAATTAAAGGCTAAATATTCTCATTGGATGACTAGTCTGCTTTGGAAAATTAATTGAGTCATAATCAAGCCGTTCAATTCGTAAATTTTTCTAGCATGGCCATGTCTTAGAAAAAGTTAGGCTACCTTGTTGACCGAAGTTTGCCCCGGAAAATATTTATAATTCAGTTGAGCAATTTTGCTAGGCGAGCAACTCTGCGACCACCATTGGCTAGTTTGCACACTATGTAACCCTTGCGTCCGTAAGTCGTGCTTGAGGCCCCCTAGCGGCAAGATGGGTCCTTCCTTGGCAAAATTCCACACCATGATCTTCAAAATCATGGGTCGCGCTAATAATTTCCCTAAGATACCAGGGACTTACTGGCTATATCTACACACTACCCAGTCCTGTCTTGGGTAGGCCGTGCTCCTACACACCATGCATAAACCCCCCCCCCCCCCCAAAAAAAAAGGGGCTACGTGGACTGTGCCTCTACACATAACTTAGTCTCAAAGGCCAAGTAAGTCGTTCTCCGTTACACTATAGCACCAAGGGACATAGGACGTGCTTAGTGACTCACCGGCGATATTGGGAGTCGCCAACCACATTTACCCACTACCTATGCCCCCAAAAGGGAGTTGGTAGATTGTGACTTTACACACCATAACACCAAGGTTTGTGGGTCGTGTTCACTTACCCTAAGGTTACTTTAGCTTCAACGAAGGTCGAGGGTCACGCCTTACCAAGGGGGGACAATCAAAGCAAGGAATGTAAAAGCAAAGGAAATATGACAAGGAAAGTCATATCATTACAGTGGATAAAGGTTACAGGCCTAAACACATTACCTAAGGAGTCATGAAGCGCTACAACGGCGAAACACTAAAGCTATTGTGTATACACACACTTGAAGATAAATCGTTTAATACCCCCTTACAATCACGACTACCGTAGGATTCCTTAAGGAGCGCCAACCCTTGAACCAGGGACATAGGTACGTAAGCCTTAGCCATCTCCCTAGCCTTTTGCTCCTGGTGGAGAATAAGCTCCTTGTGGTTATCATCGAGCCACTCTTCAAAAATGTCATAGTGGTCGTTGTCTAGAGTGAAAAAGAAGGCATAAGTCGCGGGCGAATCCAACATCCCAAACCCAAGAGCATCAGTAATGATGGCCCGATAGAACAACTACAATTGCTCCGCCTCATCCATCTCTTGGGCATAGACCTCCACCCCCAGCTTATGAAAATGGGGGCAAAGCTTCATGTAGTCTGCAGGTAGGGGCTTCGGCTTATGAGGCTCACTCGAAGCACTAGTCGATTCGATGCTGTGGACACCAAATTTTGTACCGGATATTTTAGATAGATTGTACATATGCAATAAATTAGTATGCAAAAGTCAAAAGCCAAAAATGCAAAAAAAAACATTCCATGTCATCAATCCATGTGAGCATTCAAACACATCCATGTATCCATGTCATGTCATCAATCCGTGTGAGGTAGCATTCAAACACATCCCCTAATCCATGCATCCATGCAATCCCCACAATCATGCACTCCCCTAATCTCCTCTTATCCCAAAATCAAATAACTTTAATGGGGGGATTATGATATTAAAGGAGCATGATTGGTGGATCATGTTTATTCCCTTCCATTCCATCACCTTCCTTCCTCACCTATAAATACCCCGACATCCCTCCACTCATTTCACCAACAATCATCATCAACACTCATATCCATCATTCCCACCCACTCTCTTAAATTCTCCCATCAAATTCTCTCTATCATCATCCTCTTATCATCCATCATTTTCACTCTTCCCCACCTTTAAATAACCCTCACTCCATCCAAGGTTCTCAACCGACATCATATTCAAGTGTTCGCTATAAGAAGCCCAATCGTCCTTCCACCACATTGAGACTTAAAGTGAGGTTTGTTCATCTATTGTCTGTTTTTTACTCATGTAATTGATTTTTGAATCATCTTACTTGTATATTATTTTGTAAAAATATTACATTTGAACCATGCATGTTCGGAATATAACATTGTGAAATTTATTAAGGAAAATTGGAAAAAAAAATAATCCACACTTTGGGGGTATTGGAGAAAAAATAATCTAAACTTACAACTTTGTTATGGATGAGCTAAACTTTAACCTCTATTATTTTTAACATCCACCATCTAATTAAGCCCTGTTCAGCAACAAGAGTAGATTCAGTAGCGGATAACTGTTGGGGTATCGGATAGCTGTTAGAGTAGCGAATAGCTGTTGCATATCAGCGGATAACTTATAGCTGCTGAATTAGCTGTTTGTAAGACATTGTTCGGTAAAATTAGTAGCTGAAATAGCTGATAAATATAAAATGATCAAAAAGGACATTATTATTATTATTATTATTATTATTATTATTATTATTATTATTATTATTATTTTGGCCATAATTTCTACCTTACGCCTCTCAATCGCATCAATCATTTTCTATAGCCTCATTGTATTATTACACATCCTATCCTCTGTCCCTCTCCCATTATCTCTCTAAGCTATAGGATTCACTTTTCAGCTATGTACATCCAAATAAAGTCCCTGGAATGCTTGAATTGAAGGACCTTAATTTTTCACTCAGGTTTTTTTGTCATTCCATCTTGCTTCTTTATGCTTCACTATCGTTAACACTAGTAATAATAATGAAGACATGTAATTAAGATATGTTCCTTTGAAAATCTTGATTATGGTTATTAAATTTCTCAATTTTGTGGGCCTTAAGTAAAATTTCTGCGGAGATTCAAATCAAAATTTCTGCCAATAGCATTATTAGAAAGAGGAAATTATTAAATAAGAATATGATTCATGGCCCATGCCCCATGGGTAGCTCTAGGGAGTTTGAAGAAGAGAAATTGAGAGCAAACAGAGGGAGAAAAACAAATTAAAAGTTGTAGTGGAGGGAGCAATCACAGTTCATGGAGGATAAGAGGCCCTTTTATATCAATGACAAAGGCTGTAATATAAGAAAAAAGCTTGAGGGCAGTGTTGGAATGAAAAATTCCAAACGCTATCTACTTTCTTTGACGTTAAGAGCATTTCCAATAGAGTGGGAGAAATAGAGGGAGTCATGGTGGGTCCCATCATTCCCACCCTTGCAATTTTGAGGTTTTCCACATCAAAGTGTGAAGGTAGTGGGAGGATCCATTAAGTGGACCCACTTTTTTTTGTTTTCCTTTATTTTTAGTGAGTATAATAATGTTTTCCTTTATATTTAATGTTTTTATGGTGACACATTTATTATTTTATATATTTAAGAAACTTTGATATTTTACTCTACATGAAAATAAAACTAGTTTATATTAGTTAGAAAATATGGTGAATTCATAATATTAAAGTACATCATAATTTTAAAATTCAACATACAATATAAAAATTGAAATTAAAGTATATCATACGTTGAAAATGAAAGTAAATAAGATACATAGTAAATAACATGAGAATTGGATTTGACATAAATAAAAACAAATCATAAAGGTAACTTGCAATGACTTCATGCTTGTGGTTCTACACCTCGAGTTCTCTTCCATAATTCTTGCATCAAGTCGTATCTGAGCTTCCTATGGGCTGCAAGGTCTTTTACTTTTTGCCTTTGCTGCAAGAAAGTATCCCAACATGGATGACGTTCATGATGAACTTCAATGGGTTCAGTACTGGCCTGATCATATTCGAAGCTTAAGTCGTATGAGTCTCATTCATCCTCAACGATCATATTATGAAGTATCACACACACTAACATAAGCGTTGTCAGGTCTTTTGTATCATGCAATCGAGAAGGACCACGAACAATGGCGAATCGAGACTGTAGTACACCGAAGGCTCGCTCGACATCTTTCCTCAGTGCTTCTTGTCGTTGAGCAAACAAGTTTTGCTTTGGACCTTGTCGGGCACTAATGGTTTTCACGAATGTTGCCCACTTAGGATATATTCCATCTCCAAGGTAATACCCCATGTTGTAGCGGGTCCCGTTAAGGACAAACTTGTATTTTGGAGCCCAATTATTGTACAACTCAAAGAACACATTTGAACGATCAAGGACATTTTTGTCATTTAAAGCTCCTGGACACCCAAAGAAAGCATGCCATATCCATAGATCATATGAAGCAACTGCTTCAAGAATGATTGTTGGCACTTTGTGCAATCCTTTCTCAAATGACTGCTTCCAAGTGACTGGACAATTCTTCCATGTCCAGTGCATGCAGTCAATGCTCCCCAACATACCAGGAAAACCACGGGCCTCCGCAACGGCCAATAGTCGGCCAACATCTGCTTGGGTTGGCCTTCTTAAGTATTCAGAACCAAATACCTCAATGACATCCTTACAAAATCTCTTCAAACACTCCAAAGCTGTGCTTTCGCCAATCTTCAAGTACTCATCGACACAATCGGCCGATATCCCATACGCCAATTGTCGTATGGCCGCAGTACACTTAACTAGTGGTGTTAAGCCACATCGACCAACTGCATTATACCTAATGGTGAAGTACTCGTCATGAGCTTCTAAGGAATGGACTATGCGGAGAAATAAATGTCTGCGCATTCTGAACCTTCGTCGAAATTGATCTTCTGTGTATAGGGGATCATTTGCGAAGTAGTCTTGATATAGGCGCTCGTGGGCTTCATCCTGATTCCTATCAATGAATCTCTTTTTCTTTCTTCTTGGAGTCTGGGATGATGATCCGTTGGAGTGTTGCTTAAGTTGAGCAATCTTTGTAGCTAATACAATGGCCTCATTTTCCAAGCGTTGGATTTCCATGAACTTGCTAATGAAAGTTTTGTCGTCTTCAGAGTCATCAATAAGATTATTGATTTCATCCGAGCTAGAATCACTTGAATTTCCCATTATTTAACAACCTGGATAAAACAAAGTGCCAATTATAAATTAAATATGCAAAGAGTGTGACACAATATCATAATTTCATTCAAACCTCGCATACGAAGTACACAATTTAAAGCTACACTAAATAATTTAAAAGAAAGCTACATAATTTTTAAGTTACCCTAAACACGAAATACATAATTTAAAGCCAAGTTAAACACTAAGTTCTAAATCTATCTTACTTGTTCCAGGTTGGTGGTGGCAAGCCCCTTTTTTGACACACTTCCGATTGCTTCTTATACATCATTACAGCTAGATGTGGTGGAAGTATATTTAGGTCTGTCTTCAATAGCTCTAGATCTTTTTCCAACTCCTCTTCTTCACGTTTCTTTCTTTCATATTCTTCTTGACGCCTCTTTCTTTCATTTTCTTCCTTTTTAATCTCAGCTCGGATTTCTGATGGCGGTAGTTCTTGTTTTTCATTTCAATACTATGTTGAGTCCATAACTTCATATCAGCATTCGCAACTTCTATATGGGTGCTAATCCGAGAGAGTTGTTCAGTCATAGTCTCCAAACTCAAGTCAACCGCCACTTTCTCTTTCATCTTCCTCTTTGCTTTTTTGCTCCCCATGGGTCGTTGTTCCTCGGAGGTAGGGGTCTCCCCTTCTACGGGTGCAGAGTTGGGGAAAACATTGCTTGGGGTGGAGGGGTTTGAAGATTCACTATAAGCCCCTGACTCATTGGCCCTAGATCGTTTGGATGACCCACCAGAAGATCGGGCTCCAAACCCACGGACTGTTGGTACGTAGTCCTTGTTGGCAATATCATTCCACTTAGGAATGTATCTAAGTTTCACCCACCAATGCCACAACTTAAAATTGTACTCTTTCTCCCTAAAGAAAAATTCTTTAGCTCTATTCTTAACATCTTCATCAGATTCGCCACTTGCCCTATATTCCTCGGCAACTATCATAGAAGTCGTCCAAAAGTACACTTCCGGGGTGGCCCGACTCCATCGGCTGTGGAGTACCTTTTCATTCCGTTCCTTCAATGAATCTGGACGGTTTGTGTTGTAAACATCTCGAATTGCCGTCCATAGGCCATTACTTTTTTGGTCGGTTCCATGGATGGAATCAACACTCACATTTATCCATGCATCAACTAAGCGTTCATCTTCATCTTCCTGCCAGGACACTGCTCCACTGGCTTTGCCTTGTGATGTGGATGTTCGTCGACTTCTATAAGGATGTGGGTTTTGGGAAGAATTTGTGTTTTGGGAAGGAGGTAGGTTTTGGGACGAATTTGGGTTTTGGGGAAAAGGTGGGTTTTGAGAAAAGGGTGGGTTTTGAGAAAAGGGTAGGTTTTGGGAGGAATACTAATTTGAAAAGAAGTTGGGTTTTGGGAAGAATATGGGTTTTGGAAAGGAGGGTTTTGGGAGGAATATGGATTTTGGGTTTCCATTGTTTGGTGGTAGGGTGAATTTTGTGAGGTATCTTGAGAAAATGGAAATGTTTGCATGGGTTCGCTACTACCAATTAGTGAACTAAAAGACCATGGCGGCCAACTTTCAGAGTCGTGTGGATGATTATGATCCATTTCTTTAGTTGTTAGTACCTACATTATTAAATAAATATTTAACTACTCGAAATATTATTTTATGACTTTATAAACAACTTACACACAACTTATTCACAACTTATTAATCAGCATACTCACAATATTTTAGGCTTTCACATGCATAGATATTTAACTACTAATAATACTATTTAATCAACACTATTTAATCATAACTCACATTTAACCAATACTCATGTTGAAACAACTTATTCACAACTTATTCACATTCATAGATATTCACATGCATAGGGTGGAAAATGATTACTAATAATACTATTTAATCAACACTCATAACTCAAACAACTTTATTTAAACAATATTATTTAATGATATTATTAACATAACTCAAACAAAAACATTTAACTACAGATTTTTTGAATACCACTAACATATATATTATTCACTTTGACTAAATTATACAAAAATATATCTAACCATATATTAATGGAATTGCTATTGTAAGAAAATTATAAGCATATTCAATAATTAAATTTTTGATAGATATTACTAATAGTTAAATCCAATTTGATAGACATTAGTAATTAACGTTTAATGAAATTGCAAGCAAACTTCAAACATATATTCTATAATCAAAAATTTTGATAAGATTAATTTAGTGCTTAATTACTAACTATTTTCTAATCACAATTTGAGAGAATTTGGTAAGATGATTTTTTTTGTGTGTGTGGCAATAAGAAAATTTAGGGATATTTATAATACAAATCTAGAAGTAAAAAAAATAAAGAAATGTATCCGTTGGACTCACCAACGGTCTTTTGACCGTTGGGCCCAACAGATTTATGGACGTTGGTATATGGAATTGGTGTATATCTCATCAACCTATTTTATTTCAATTTTATTTTGGCTCATTAATTGGGATGAAAAGACAGCTTTTCCCCCCAATTTCTTCCATGCATTTCTCCACAAAAGACAAGGGAAGATGCATGTCACTCACTCCCTCAATAACTCACATGCTGGTGCCCACCAATATTTCACATGCCACGTCATGGTGGGTCATTCGTGGCCACGCTGTTGTGAATGCTCTAAGATCATTAACGTCTGTATTTTGATTGCTCAAATGTCAATCGCTGATTTAAAACGCTGCATTATTGAACACTTAAAATTTGACAAAATAGTGTTTTAATTGATGAAAACGCTAAACGTCGTACCAGACGCTGTTGCCGAAGAGGGCCTTAAACTCGTCCGAAAAGTGACATGGTGATGGCGATATTACACGCGGAGTATACTTTTAACTTGTTTTTGAACTGCAAAAAGTTCCATGTATAATATCGCCACTATAATGTCACTAACTTTTTGGACAAATTTAACTAGGTTGTAGATGCTAAAAATAATAGGGGTTAAAGTTCAGCTTATCCATAAAAAAGTTATAAGTTCAGATTATTTTCTTCCAGTACCCTTAAAGTTTGGATTATTTTTTTCCAATTTTCCATTTATTAAACTTCTCCCCACTTATTTCATTACAAGTTCGATTTTAGTAGAGTCTATTTTTAAACAGGCGGATTCAAGAATTTTTTAATTCTCGAATTCGTAACCTTATCCCCGGATTCGGAATTCGGGTTCGCAGACTGGAGTCTTCTTTCTTTCTTTTTTGGTTCGTCGATTACCTTAAATCGGCCGGCGACTCTTCTATAAGTTGTTTTATTATTTAATATATACTTTCGTTGCATAAAAATATTTAGAGATGAATTAATAATTTCACTCCAACTATTGGTCTATCCAACAGAAAAATGAACTTAGAATACATCATAGGCCCAACGGCCTATGTGGGGTTTTATTCATTTTTCTGTGGGCTGAATACACGTAGGCCCAGCAGTAACTTCGCCATAGGCCCTGCGGCCTATGACGGACTCTGGTGGCCCATGTGACTTTCATTTGGCCCGGGTTTGGAGGTGAATCGTTATTAGTTCATCAATAAGATAATTTTGTGCAACTTCGAATATATTAATAATAAAAATAGGTTTGTAAATTAATAAAAGTCTCTCATCTCGAAAACGTTTTATAAAATAAAAATATCCTTATTTAAGAATTAAGAAACCTTAGCTGGCTCCCGATCATAAGTAGCACGTTCGAAACAATTCCCTGAACGAGGATTTTTCGGGGTCGTAACGATCGGAGACTCCACTGGGAGTTAAACTTAAAAAGTGGGTAAAACTTGAAAAAATCGAGTTGGTTTGAAATTGTAATTGAGGGAGAAAGTTTATTGATTTCGCAATGTATTATTCTTTAGGCATTTTGCATACCAGGCTACTCTCCGGGTCTTTTGACACAGAAGCATAAAAGCGATGGTTTAGGTTTAACCTAGGTTTTTTACCGAGAGCGGGCGACCACTACTTGTCTGATGCACTCTACATCGTCAAGCGTTTGGTCTCTGCTCTCACCCATGTTATACTCCAAGGCTTCCTTGAAGTCCAACAAGCAACACCTCACACACTTTACCTATAAATCTTATATGTGTTAAGTGCACCGAGGGGAGAACATGTGGTATCTCATCCATTCCCAACCATAGTAATCCATGAATATAGAGCCTTGGTTTAGGATGCCCCTCATGTTGTATGCTATGTGAATATATGTTACCATTTCCCCTTCTTTGTGCAAAGAGTCGACCTTAGTGTAGAGGCATTGTTCTAGTCCACATAAAGGACATTGGGCTGAGAAGAGGTTTGTTTATCAATTAGGGCAATCAATCTCTGACATCATGGTTAACCTAGTGGTTGGGTCAATTTATGTACAAAGGTTGATTATCTTAATTAATAAAATAAACTTGATTCGCCTTTGATGACTTTACATGGCCCTTTATGATGCTCTCTTAACGAAGCTCCGAAGTCTAACTAAAGTCCTAACAAAGTTAATGGATAACGTCTTAGATTGGACAATAGTCACTAAGCTTCAGTAAATTAATTTATAGATTTAATTATTAAATCCATCACATTTATTGTCGGCCCATTGTTAGGCCCAACCATATTGGATTTACCAATTAAACCTATAAACTAATTATAACTCGCTTATTGTTTGCTTTATTCGGTCCTTCACAATATCCATTTTCCTTGAGTAAATAAATAATAAAAAAAAATTTAAACAAAGTGAAATGTGTCGAAAAGAATAGATCATCGGTCTTGTTGAGCATTATCTTAGTCCGCATAATAGCCAGTGTAGCCCGAGTTGTCTCAGTTCATTAGTCCAAGTTACGGATTCTCCTTAAAACGGTCGACCTGTGGATTGGGCCCATTCGAATTGAGAAACACTGACTTGTGTTTTCCAACTTATGATCAACTCGCTATATTTGACTTTATTCGGCCCTTTATGATGTTCTATTGTTAGGTCCATATAGAGTTAGGTCATGCACTCCCAAGAAGTGGGTGAGACATCTGTGTGTCAGCATAAAGAAGTCGAGTCTGTTAGGGTTCTATATAGGTCTCTTAAGACATGCATGCATTGGGTAGAAAGTGTCAGAGTCAATTATTGAGTCACTAACAAATTTCCATACAGGCAAGATAGGAAATCGACTCTGGGCCCGCATCAGAGATCCATGTACCGGTCGGTTAGTTTCAAGCTGCGACCCATCTGTCATTCAACCCATAGCTTGCGTTATGGCTGAAGAATGGTTTTAGGAGGTCCCTATCCAAAATGCTGAAACTAATATCTCAAAGTAGCTCGAGGAACTATACACCAAGATGCAAGGCTTAGTCTTCGCGAATTTCCTTGAACAGAAGCAGAAGATTGGGAAAAGGTTCCATGAGCAACAATAAGTGATGGATGGCATGCTACAAGCCATCACCAAGATCAATGAGAAGTTGGGCCTAAACACTGAGGAGATGATGATATCATAAAATTCCATGGGTATGAATCTGAGCCCGAACTTGTCAAGACACCTGCAGAGGATAAGTCAAGTAGCTCAGGGTCGTTCAAAGGGAAGTCCAAGGCAGCCTTAGAAGTTCCCAAAGTCACTGAGAATCCTACTGTTAAGGCCTTAGAACAAAAGCTTAAGAGTCTTACCAAGATAATGAGCACTGTTCCGACCTTTGATGACAAGTACACAGATGTGCCTTTGCCCATCCACCCAGTCATGAAGGTGACCGACAAATTTGAAGCTCCCAATATCAAGTTTAAACCATCATAAAATCCTACTCATCACATCGAGGAGTTCATGCGACTGGCACCTCTTAATAGGATTGATGTTGACTTGTACTCTACAGCCTTCCCATCCACCCTAGATAGAGAAGCCAAAGTATGGTATCATGTCATGTCACCTCAAGTCAAGGCTGACTGGATTGAGATGTTTAAGGCCTTTATCAATCACTATAATTGTATCCAGAAGAAGCAGGCCACAATGGATGACCTAACAGCCATGAAGAAAAGGGAAGACGAGTCCTTCCTGGATTTCATTAAAAGGTGGCACATCAAGTTGTCTCCATCAACGAGACGATACCCTTGCGCTTACAGTTATCCACTTTCAAACATAGTCTCAAGAGTAGCCTGGCTCGACACTTAGGATACCGTGTGATCAAGGATTTTGACTACTTGAAGGACCTTTGCGTCCAGCTCGAGACCATGAACAATGAGAAGGTTGCCGCCCAATGGTGGAAGAACTCCAGTCCTAATAGGAGGGCTATGTTAATGCTACATATGTTAATGCTTTGGCTCGTCTCTTAAGGAAAGACCTGATTCAGTTGCCTTTCTCAAGAAGAGCCAGAAACGAAGTACTCAAGCTGGGATGACAATGCATTCTACAACTATCAACGGTGTAAGGGACATGACGCTAAGAAGTGTTGGACCTTGAATAATAAGATTGAGGGTATGATCCGGTCGGGTAAATTGCCTCTACCAAAAGCAACACTGAAAGCCAACTAGAGCAACGACCCTCTGGGAGCAGGAAGGGGAATTTGAAGTTAGCTAAGATCTCAAATCTTTTGAGCATTCTCTTTTAGAGTCAGTTAGAGGGGCATTGATTCGGTCTTTGATATACTTGTCTTTTGAATTCAATAAGATGCATCTATTTGATTGTGAATCTCGTGTATGCATTCTTAACTTGAGTTAAAAAGCTCCTTCACCCATTCATTAGCCTTAACCTCCAAAGTCTGACATATCCATCTATCATCACCTTCACGTACCCTTCCATTCATTAGTTTTGTCATCCTACGAATCTAGGGTTTAAAATAAAATTTATGAAAAGAGAGAAAAACAAAACATAAAGTGAGAGAAGTCAGTCTGCATTCATCAAGCAGGCTGGGCAAAAAGAGAGAAGACCAAAACCACTAGTCTCTTGAAAGTAGACATCTCTATGCTCCTAGACTAGCAGCTTGAACAAAATGTGCTTAGGACAGGGGGCTACCATCTCACTACCCATATCAGTCACCTGTTACCTTCCCCTTCACCCACAACATCTATCCCTACTTATCATCTACATCTCCATCCCAAGTTCCCATTCACCAAATCATCCCTCTCTTTGCATCACTCATAACAGGTATCGTTCAAAAACCCTTTAGCCTTAACCAACCCGGTCATTCTCTTCATGACCACTCCATATCTACCCCAAAGCCAAGAGGTGTGTTGTGACTAATGTCATCAGAAAAGAGAACATGAGTCAATCCCATGGAGAAGAGAGTCGGAAAAAAGAAGAAAAAGATAGAGTTCCTAGTTGGTCCACCAACATGGGTTGGCATGAGTGGTACGACACTCATGTTCCTTAACCACTTTGTTTGCGTATGGAAAAACCTGTGCTGGGAGAGTAAAACCCCATTTGGGTCGTCCATATCTCGAAGCATACCAACAAAAAAAAAAAAAAGAGAAAAGGAATAAGGAAAAAAAAAGAGAAAAGAAATAAGGGAAAAAAAAGAGAAAAGAAAAGAAAAGGAGGGCGAGAAACCGAAGACGGAGCTAATAGTCACACACACCGAAAAACCTCATAAACCTTCCAAATTGTTCTCCAAGCCTTACGCCCCAAGCCTTCACATCGTCATCACGCCTTTGCATCTGTAAACCTCGCCAAACCTTTGAGCCTGCATAACCATCCTCAAATCTACCCTACCTAGCCCTCCTCGAGGCACCAAACCTTTGAAGTTGCACCTTGTGAACTACGTGTGGCCTGATTCCACATCGGATACGTAAGAGAACCTCTTTGAGGCCCAGTCGCACAATTTGCTTTAAAGGAGCATCCTTTGTCCCCAAATTTGGTCTTTGAGAAAAAATTAGAGAGGCTAGTTCAGAACCCCGAGCTAGGAAAAAGGAGAGAAAGAGAACAAGAGAGGCTAGCTTGGAATCCCAAGCTAGGCAAAAGGAGAGAGAGAGAGAGAGAGAGAGAAAGAGAGAGAGAGAGAGAGAGAGAGAAAATAAGAGAGGCTAGCCTAAAAACCCGTCAAGGTAGGGAGTAAACCCTGGATTTTGAAATTCTTTCATATCCCTGCCATCATAATTCCTCAACCTTCTTTCCATCAGACTTGGATCACCTTCACATCCGACTAGCCATCCATATAGGGCACATATCCATCTCGACCATTCCCTCGCCTCTTCTCCTATGAGGTGACCTAACCCTTACCAACCGTCTAGCCTTTGCTGAAACATAGTCATTTGTTAATCATGACATGCCCATATTCGACCTTCGACCCATATATTTTCCATCATCTCACTTTTCACCTAGTGCCTCATGAACCCGTCTGACCATCATCAGACTTACCTTTTCTTTCGCCAAACCTTTTCATCCTCTCATACCACCAGAGCTTCTTTGACTTGGTCATTAGTGCAAGTGCGAGATTCGATATTTTGAGGCCCGTTCTCAGCACACTTGAGCAAGCCCATCCGCCAAGGACAAGAAATCAGCCACATCAATGGCTAATATCAAACAGCATCCGACTCAAGAGAAGAGTTCATTTGAACTGGGGGCTTCCCTAACCCTCACATAACCTGCCGCGGGGCTCTACCTATTTCACAATGATCCGAGGAAGTAAGAGGACAAGACAAGTCATCCAGGACTATGTCTTCACCATCAGGCCTCAAAATAAGCCTCGCCTATTATGCCCTGTCTTGAATTACATGTTGTGTTGCTCTAACACTTAGGTAATCATCATTCTAGTCTGGTACTGGGGGCTGTTTGCATATTGGGTCACATGCATTGTACAATGTCGTTCATGTGCATATTCTCCTAGTCATTGCATTACATTAAGATGTCATCCATAAAGTCAACAGTCATGCATAATTGCATAAGCGTATAGAGTCTAGAAGACCAAGTGCTTGCATACTCATCGAGAAAAGAAAGAGAATCAAAGAATGTCATCTCGCATAGAGGCTCAGACTCGACTACTAATCATCAAGAGCAAGATTAGAGGGAGTTCTAATCACACTCTGAATGATATCTATTTAGCTCAAACAACTATCGTCTAAAACTCATCCTCATGACGATCTTCTGGTCTGCCAAAACAACAAATGTTGCCTTGGAAGTCACCAACACAATCATCCGCCTCGGGAAAAGCCGTTGGGCACCATCAACATCGGCAAAATCCGATTCGCCTCGGGAAAATCCGTTGGGTACCATCTACACCGAGAAAATCCGTTGGGCACTATCAACATCGGGAAAATCTGATCCGCCTCGGCAAAAATCCGTTAGGCATCATATGCTTCGGGAAAAACCAGTCCGCCTCGGGAAAATCCGTTAGGCACCATCAACATCGGGAAAATCTGATCCGCCTCAGGAAAATTCGTTGGGCATCATCAACATCGGGAAAAGCCGATTCGCCTCGAGAAAATTCGTCGGGCACTATCAACATCGGGAAAATTCAATCCGCCTCGGGAAAATCCGTTGGGCATCATCAACATCGGGAAAATCTGATCCGCCTTGGGAAAATCCGTTGGGCATCATCGACAGTAGCATCGAAGAAAGTTTGGATCAATAGTGATCAATCTATCAGACAAGTAATTCTTTATATCTCTAACCATTGTTTAAAATGATCTAACATTCTGTTTTGATTTCTATGCAGGGAACCATCACCGACACCCGGAAAACCGGGACATCATCTTCCAGCTGCCATTAAAAGATTGTTGTTGACATCATCCACCTTCCGGTCGCCGTTTAAAGAGCACCGACAACATCCACCTTCCGGTCGCCAATAAAAGAGCACCGACATCATCCATCTCGTTGTCGCAGTTAAAAGAGCACTGACAACATCCACCTTCTGGTCGCCAGTAAAAGAGCACCAACATCATCCATCTCCAGGTCGTCGTTAAAAGAGCACCGTCAACATCCATCTTCCGGTCGCCAGTAAAAGAGCACTGATCTCATCCATCTTCCAGTTGACATTAAAAGAGCACCGACATCATACAAGCAGTCCGCCCCTCATGCTACTTTCACCTTCGTCCTATTTAGACTCGATCAAAGTGGAGGCTCTCTGTAGACATCGGATTTTGTACCAGATATTTTAGATAAATTGTACATATGCAATAAATTAGCATACAAAAGTCAAAAGCCAAAAATACAAAAAAAAAAATCCATGTCATCAATCTGTGTGAGCATTCAAACACATCCATGTATCCATGCCATGTCATCAATCTGTGTGAGGTAGCACACAAACACATCCCCTGATCCATGCATCCTTGCAATCTCCACAATCATGCACTCCTCTAATCTCCTCTTATTCCATAATCAAATAACTTTAATGGGGGGGGGGGTGGATTACGATATTAAAAGAGCATGATTTGTGGATCATGTTTATTCCCTTCCATTCCATCACCTCCCTTGCTCACCTACAAATACCCCACATCCCTCCACTCATTTCACCAACAATCATCATCAATACTCACTATCCATCATTCGCACCCACTCTCTTAAATTCTCTCATCAAATTCTCTCTATCATCATCCTCTTATCATCCATCATTTTCACTCTTCCCCACCTTCAAATAACCCTCACTCCATCCACGGTTCTCAACCGACGTCATATTCAAGTGTTCGCTATAAGGAGCCCAATCTTCCTTCTACCACATTGAGACTTAAAGTGAGGTTTGTTCATCTATTGTATGTTTTACTCATGTAATTGATTTTTGAATCATCTTACTTGTATATTATTTTGTAAAAAATATCACATTTTAACCTTGCATGCTTGGAATATATCATTGTGAAATTTATTAAACTTCTCCCAACTCATTTCATTTCAAGTTCTATTTTAGTAGAGTCTATTTTTAAACAGGCGGATTCAAGAATTCTTTAATTCTCGAACTCATAACCTTACCCCCGGATTCGGAATTCAGGTTCGCAGACCGGAGTCTTCTTTCTTTCTTTTTTGGTTTGTCGTTTTTCTTAAATCGGCTGGCGACTCTTTTATAAGTTGTTTTATTATTTAATATATACTTTCGTTGCATGAAAATATTAAGAGATGAATTAATAATTTCACTCCAACTCTCAGCCATCCCAACATAAAAATGAACTTAGAATACATCATAGGTCTAACGGCCTATACAGGGTTTTATTCATTTTTATGTGGGCTGAATACACATAGGCCCATCAGTAACTTCGTCATAGGCCCTATGGCCTATGACGTATTCTAGTGGCCCACGTGACTTTCATTTTGTGCAATATCGAATATATTAATAATAAAAAGATTATTGGATGATAATATACTGAACTTTAGGTGTATTGGACAGTAATGCACTTAACTTTTTTCTTGGACTCTAATACACTGAACTTTGAGGGTATTGGACAATAATGCACTCAGACCAATTCAACTGGTGGTTGACGCGGTGGCTGTTCTACTTTGAGGTATCGTTTTTCTGTTTTTTTTCCAAAAAAATATATTTGTCATCATGCTTATGTGTACTTTCTTACACGACAAAAGTTTTTTCTGTAAAAAATAGAAAAACGACACCTCAAAGTAGGACAGCAACCGTGTCAACCACCAGCTGAATTGGTCTAAGTGTGTTATTGTCCAATATCCTCAAAATTCATTATATTAGAGTCCAAGAAAAACGTTTAGTGCATTATTGTCCAATACCCCTAAAGTTCAGTATATTATCATCCAATAACCCATAATAAAAATAGGTTCGTAAATGAATAAAAGTCTCTCATCTCGAAAACGTTTTATAAAATAAAAATATCCTTATTTAAGGATTAAGCAACCTTAGTCGGCACCCGATCATAAGTAGCACATTCAAAACAATTCTCTGAACGGGGATTTTTGGGGGTCCTACATATGCAAGCAATGTCGTGAGCATAGGGTGAATTCACCGACACACCCTCACCCTATCGGCGGGTTGACTCCATTCTTTCCTTTCAGAGAGGCAAAAGCTCAAAGGAAAACTCACAAGAGAAGTAATGGAAGAAATGATGAGAATACCACACCTCTCAAGTCTATTTATAGATGAGATGGACACTCCATATTTCATCTGTTCACTTTGTAAAGAGTGCAGCTAAATATCGGGGGCCAGATAACACAGTTATGTGGGAATTCAAACACACCTACACTTAAAAGTAAAAATTAAAAAAAAACAATAAAGTGGCCTAAGTCCACCTTATTTGAGATCGTACACACTAGACTCAAGGAAGAGCAGTTGCGGAGCCAACACTCTAGTGGTATTGAAGAGAGATGATGATTCCTCACTAGGTGTCTATCCATCTCTCCACAGGAACCCAAGCACGTTGAGCAAGTAAAGAGGCGAGGTACTCTGCATTCTCAGGAGTGAGGTAGCCAAAACTCAACATGTCCCCAACCACCCCCACGTAGAACATAAAGGAGACAATCAAAGGGTCAAGGGTCCCCATACTTCAATGCCATCCCATCAAAAGCATACTTCCAATATTAGGGACAAAGCCGATAATGGTCTTCGGGGACGTTTCGAGGAAAAGAAGCTACGAGAGTCGGAGGCTCGTCTAATCGTTTGATGATTAGAGGGGTCTGCACTCCGACAAGCCAACCTTAAAGGAACGGCCAACGATCGCTCCTAACACTCAGTAGGGCCTCCCAAAATGAGTACCCATCAACGACTCCTAAGCTAATCGCCTTACAAATTATATGGAGGTAACACTCCCTAAGGACGAGAAAGGGATCACTCGAACTGTAATGCCCCGGCCCCTCTCGAGCCGTGGACATTACCAACAATGACTTCAAGGATTGCTGACTAGCCCCATAAATCACCACGGGTATTTCCAGCGTGCTTCGTCCTCGCTCACACGTTGCCTGAGAAAACTTCCCAGGAGGTCACCCATCCTGAGACTACTCCCAGCCAAGCACACTTAACTAAGGAGTTCCAACGGATGAGCTACCATAAAAGAAGATGCACCTTGGTGATATTGGGAGTCATTTCAAACCCTGTAAGCCATACTTTAACGATATATTCAGGGTGTTACACGAATTCAAAGCCCAGCCTTCAAAAAGGCTACGGCCAAACTTGGGTCACAAGAGATGCCAATAGAAGGGTAGGTTCATGGGGCAAACCAAGCACAATCTATTGAAAAAGTATTAAAGAACGTGGCACACAAAGAGCATCAAGAAAGCAAAAAGGGGCTCATCTTATATAAGTTGAGCTCCTCACCAAATCTCGAGGTCACAATATGGATGAATTATAAGGATCCACTTGGTGCTCATCCAAGCATTCAAGAATGAAAGGGAAATAATAATTATAAACAAAAACCAAGGCACCTAGCTCGTATGGAGGAGTTTAAAAAAGAGAGGGCGATCAGAGACGAAGTATTAATAAAAAGACCCATTTCATTAAACATCGCCTAACCCATCATTGCTACAAGGTCCTTACTCCCATAACCAGCCTCATACAAACAACAAAATTAAAAAACCAGACGTAGAAGAAGTGGTGCTGCTCCCCCATACATCTACGACATTAAAAGGAAAGTTACTTAGACAAAGAAAAAAGGAAGACAACTTCCTACGACTCGTCTTCAATCAAAATTTTCCCTTCAGAGAACAACCACTGGGGCGGGAAGGTCTGGGAGCTGCAGTCTGAGCCTTCGGGGACAGACTCTCGTTACAATGAACGATCAAATCACGAGTCGCACCCAATCACTCCTCCAGAAATGCCCACAAGCCATCCCCAATCGCCGCTAGTAGATTCCTCTACTCGAATTGCCCTACTATGCCCTAATTGACGGCATCCAGAACCACCATGCGATAGAAGGAGTCTAGCACCAGCTCACTATCCTCGGCAGCCCATGCATAAGCCTTCATACCCGATTTGTTAAAGCGGGGGCACAACCTTTGGAAGTCAGAGGGAAGCAGATTTGGAAAACTCATGGGGGACAACCTTGAAGTCTCGATGGAGAATTTTGGTCGTCCAATCACATTACTTGCTTGGAGATGTATTAGAACATCATTATAATCGTCCAGCCAACTCTCAACTCTATGCCAGATCCCGTTTTCAATCTACAAGGTCAGAGTATCAGCTACCTCTTTATGGATCAACCCAAAATCCAATTTGTCCTTGAGAACCATAGAATAGTACACCTCTTGAGCCATCTCCGGATACTCTAAGTTTTCACCTATCACTTCAAAAGCAGGATTATCAAAATGGAGGCAAACCTTTCAATAATCAAAAGAAATAGGTTGAGGAAAACTAAGGTGATTAATGGCTACTCTAGTAGTGGATTGGAGAGTCTACACTCTGAAAAATTTGAATGGTGATGGTTTCTCTCCTTTGAATCCTTCCCCTATTTATAGACCTTTGATCCACATCCCATTAGTTCCCTCGAAAAATGTACCGATGAAATGTGAGAGGTTGAAGAATAACGTGGCAGGAATAAGATGCAGAGGCCCCACCTAGCACTCTATCATATGAAAATTCAAATTTCATATTTGGCAGGAATTAGATCAAGAGGTTCCACCTAGCACTCTATTAGAGGAAAATTCAAATTTCATATTTTAAAACTTGAAAAGGGAAGGATAAAGCAATGAGAAGCACCAACAATAATAGCTCACTTTACTCATATAGGAAGGGACGACTACAAGCTTAGAAATATTACTGAGGCGCAAACATCGCTACACAACATAGCAACTACAACAACAAGGCTACAACCACCAAAGACTAAGTGTTCGGTCTCATTTCGAGTCGAATTGATACCTTTTATAAGGTATTTTGCTTGTTTAAATCCCTTAATAATAGATTAGTTATGATGATTTTGTGTTTTATAAGGATAATAAAGAGTTAGAAAGAAAACCAAGCCAAAAGAGTTAAAACCCAGCAGTGTAGTGCCCGCTACAAAACGCTTAGCACTCGCGACAGAGGGGTAGCGCCCGTGACCCATGAGGCGACAACATCAAAAGAGCTCAAGTATGGGATGTCCAGAAAGAGATCGTGCCCGCAATCGTTATGTTGACACCCGCGACGACAGTTGTAGACACCGGATTTTGTACCGGTATTAGTTTTAGTTATTTGTAAAAAATAAGCTAGCCAAGTAATTTAGTGGCATGCAAACCCATTTCTCTTCTAGCCCGAAAGCAAGCAAAGTGGCTCAACATTACGACCCAAACCAGGCTGAGTTTTGCTCAGCTCTGCGAAAACCCGGCTGGGTTTGGTGGGCTAAAGCTGAACGCAGCTCGGCCCAAACCCGACTGAGTTACCGCGGCTAAACCTAAACTAAACCCTAATCGCCCCATCTAACCTACATCCCACTATAAATTAAACCTATTCCCCCTCCATTTCGGGACGGCGGATTATGCTAGAGTATTGACACTAGTATACTCTCTCTACCTCTTCTCTCCCTTTGCATGCTACTTCATTTAAGGTTAGAATAATTATCGCATTGATGTAAACCATGCAATGTAACCTAGCGAATTCATGTGATTCTTGTGTTTTCAATTCATAATTTGCATGACATTAATGTTAAACTCGTGAAATTTATATCAAATTCCTCCCTTTTCAATTTATTTGCTTTGATTTAATCCTAGTAGAGTCTATTCGTTTGAATAGGCGGATTTGATAATTTTAATTGTCAAATTCGTAACCTTGCCCGAATCCGTCTTTTGGTTCGTAGACGGAGTTTTTATCAAAATGGTTTGTTGTTTTTCTCCTAAAAATTCAACCGGCGACTCTTCATTTGTACTTCAATGTTTTTCTCCTAAAAATCCAACCGACGGTTGCTCACTTAAAACCAGACGGGTTTTGTCCTGAAAACCAGACGGGTTTTAGTCCTGAAAACCAGCGGTTTTCCGAAAACCTGCGGGTTTTGTCACCGAAAACCAGACGGGTTTCGTCCCCAAATCCGACGGGTTACCTGTAAACCTGCACGGGTTTGGTTCATATAAACCTAGAGGGGTTGACCATTTTATCGAGTCTAAAATCATTCTTAAAAGTTAAACCTTATTTAAGGTTAAGCAATCCTAGTCGGCTCCCAATCACTTTTAAGTAGCGCCGCGAAAAAGGTTATCAATTTTTCGGGGTTTACAGATTGGCGACTCCACTGGGGACTTAAACTTAAAAAGAGGGTAAAACTTGAAAGAATTAAATTTTAGTGAATTTTGCTAAAAAAGGAGGAATTAATTTATTTCACATTTTTATCATTTTTTAGGCATATTGCATACCAGGCTTCTCTTGGGCCTTTATGGCTGGGGAGCACAAAAGCGTTGGTTTAGGTTTTAAAACTAGGAATCAATCCTGAGAGCGGGAGGTCAATACTTGTGGGATGCACTTACATCGCCAAGCATTTGATCTCTCCTCTCACCCGTGTTACACTCTAAAGGTTTCCTTGAAACCCAAATAGCAACACCCCACACATTTTTCCTATGAATTCCATATAGGGAAAATGCATCGGGGCAAGAACATGTGGTACCCTATTCATCTCCCTAAACCTAGAAAAAAAAAACGGAATCTAAAGCCATGGTTAGGCTCATCCCGCATCTGTATGTCATGTAAATTAATCCTGTAAAAGTTGAGTCCAAATGTCTAGCCCAAACATGAGTGGGAAGTCATTCTAGCCCGCGTAGGATAAGATGAGAGACGGACTGGCCCAAACCCAGACGGGTTTGGTGGCCCAAACCCAGACGGGTTTTGATGTGCCTGGCCTAGTTGGACTCGCTGCGAAATCGTGTCTATGCCCATTTGAAATGGAGGAATTACAGTTCAAACCCAGACGGGTTTGGGCCTGTTTTTTCTTCTCCTTCCACATCGGGCCAAACTGTTCGATATTACAGTCAGCCCAATCCACTTACTATTGATCCTATTCGGCCCTTTATGACGCTCCTTGAGTCAGATTCCCATCAGATCCTTGATCTTGAGCCCGATAAAAATTCAAACATGATCCATCGTGGCTCGATCCAAGTAATGACCCAATGAGTATCACCCGCTACCATCATGCTAGGTCCATATAGAGTTAGGACATGCACTCCCGCAAAGTGGGTGAGTCACCCTTATGTCGCATGTAGGCGTCATGTCCATGCCCTAGGTTCATATAGGTCCATTAAGTCATGCATGCATTGGGCGTGGCATAAAGGTTCTTTCGAGCACTAAACCGGTTTCCATGCGGCAGGATAGCGGACCATCTCCGAGCCCGCATCCGTGACCCACGAACCGAGCTCATTCACAATCCCAACTGACATCCGCTGCCGATCCGGTGAATCGGTGAATCCACCATGTCGATCCCTAGCCAACAACCTTTCGGGAGAGTTCTAGTGACAAGCAACTCGATGGGTCAGACGAGCGGCAGTGAAGCAATTGCCTTTGCATGGCGCACCAGAGGATGAACCAATGAGAAGCTAGAAAAGAAGTTCAAATAAAATCAATGCACCATGAATGGCGTCTTTGGAAGCCATTAAGCAGATCAACAAGAAGCTGAGCATTGAGCCTGAGGAAGAAGACAGCTACTATGCCTCCGAACTGAGGTGAAGGCGATGACGAGTCGAAGGGTAACCCTAAATCCAAAAATGGGGGCCCAAAACCCAATTCATCTGGTGAGGCCAAGTCTAAATCCATGAAGAATAATTCCAAAACCTCGGAGGACCCCTATGTTAAGAAGCTTGAAGAGAAGGTTAACACGCTTACCAGAAGGATGATGAAAATTGATCCAACCTTTACAGACGCTTGCATGGGTTTGGCCATCCCCAAACACCATGTATCAAGGGTAAGGGACAAAGTTGAAGTACCGGGCATCAGGTTCAAGCCATTTGAGAACCCATCTCATCATCTAGAGGAGTTCCTGAGGCTGGCCCCTCTTCACAAAGTAGATGAAGGTCTTTACACCACAGTCTTCCCTTCCACTCTAGAAGGTAAGGCCAAGGTGTGGTACCAAAATCTACCCCCTCACATCAAGACTGGCGCAGACGAATTGTTCAAGGCCTTCATCAGCCATTTTAGTCGTCTCCAACAAAAGGAGGTCACTGTAGATGACCTCACTTCCATGAAGCAAAGAGATGATGAGTCATTCCTCTCTTATTATGAACGATGGCACTCAAGGCTGTCAGAGATCGATGAGGCAGTCCCCTTTAGGATGCAACTAAGCACTTTCAAGCAAAGCATCCATCCTCGCATCACACGGCATTTTGGCTTCCAATCTATCAAAGACTTTGAAACTTTGAAGGACTTGTGTGTTCAAATCAAGTCGCTAACAATGAGAAAAGCACACAACATTCTAGTTGGGAAGGATCTAACTCCAACAGAGGGCCACTAGCGCCTAGCCCTCGTAAAGCTGTGAGACTAATTCCATCCAACGGAGGCCGTACACCCGTTGAGGTGATTCTAGAGGACAAAGAGCGATAAGAATGATGGCGCAACATCGTATCATTCACGACCGACTTTACAAGAAGACCGCCACAGACATCAATCTACTTTGCGTTAATGCCAAGTCAGCAGAGGAATTAATTTATAACCAAAAAGATATAGGATAGGACTAGGATTAAAATCAGAAACACCTTTGGTGATGATTTGTAAACCTTTCTTACCTTCAGTTTAACTTGCTTCACTTAGAAAAATCTGGATGAGATCTCAAAAGTTTTTGAAACCTTTTCCTTCAAATCTTCTGATTTTGAGACAAGTTATGAAAGTTGTATCTGACTGCTTTGACTATCTTAGAAAGTATAAATGTGCGTGCCGCAAATCTGTGGGCTAAGTTTTAGTTGATTGACCCCCATCCCGTGAGTCCACATTGCCTGAATTTTGAATTGATCACTTTTATCAATTCCATGATCCCTTGAGTGACTCACCCATCAGTTGCATCTCTAGAACTTGTTTTGCATCTTGCTTGAGACTACATATTTGCATTGCACGCTGTGACAAAGTGATTAAGGCATTCGATTTTATTCTGATAAGCTACATAGCTAAATAGTCTGCCTTACATTATATTTACCGTTCTTTTTGCCCCGCCTAGCCTTTGTTTATCCTTTTTTTCATGATTGAACCCTGACAATACAAGCCTTGGCCTCTGATATCCAGTATCCCTTTGCCTTGCTTGGTTGGATGAGAGTTTGTTTTGTTTTTTTTGGAAGTTTGGGAGAATCTGAAAGTCCCATATCTTGAGCGATTGGTATTTGGTTATGGTGTTCATATATTATATCAAAGTCGAAGATTCCATAGATATTCTTCTCCCAAAAAAAAAAAGAAGTAAAAAAAATAATAAAAAAAAGGAAAAGAGTTTCAAAAATAAAAGGGTGATTAGGGAGATTCAATTTATAGTTCAGAAAACTTTGACCTGATTGTATTCAGTTGAGATGTTTCAAGGTGAAAGGTGAAATGCCTTGCATACGTTAAGTAAGAAGGAGAGTTCAGAGTGTTTTATTCGTTGAAAATCAATCCAAGCATGGCTCTTAACTCCTCATTCCCAAATTTTACCGCTCTTTACCCTAACCTAAGCCCCGTTGCAACCTGAAAAAGTCTTTTTGATTGTCACTTGTGCATTGCATACTAGTAGTGGAGAGTGAGGTTCTTACCAAGCTTATGGTAGTTTGTTTCTATTGGTTTGAGTATGAGAAAACACACATACATATTCAAAATTGAGTGTTTGAGTGTTTGTTCTTTCCTATGTGAGGTTTGTTCTTTTGACTGACCTACGTCCATAACTAACCGCGCACATTTGCATTATTCTTAGAACTGTTGGCAGATTCATGCCTCTGAAGTACTTGTTCTCTCCTTTGGGATTTGAAAATTTCTTCCTATCTCTTTTGAACTGAGTTTTGATTTTGTCCAGATTAATCTTTGTGCTTGCTTGTTGAATTGATTTTGTTCTGATTTTGTTCTTCCTATAGAAAATTCCTTATCCCAGAATGTTTCAACAGCACGTAGAAAATCCCAATCTATTTTCACTTGCCTCAAACTTAGCATAGAAGTCAACTTATACCTCCCCAACTCTCTCTCTTTTTTGGACAGAGTGCTTTTTCTCGAACGCCATCGGGACGAAAGGACGATTTGATTCACGTCGGGGCAAGGAAATAATGGGGATAATGAAACTCAGACGGGTTTGATGGTGTTTGGCTTGTGCTTGTGATTTAGAGAAGGCATAACCCAGACGGGTTTACTTGCCCTGTACGCCAAGATCAGCTTTCCTTAAACTGCACACCAAGTTAGGGTTTCTCGGCGCGAAACGCAGACGGGCCTGGGCCAGCCTATGTGGAGTTCTAAAGGCCCAGCTCCTAGAAGTGGGAATCATTTTGGGCCTGAAACCCAGACGGGTTTGGGCGGCTTATTGGGCTATCTCACTGAGCCACTTCAACTCTATTTTGGGGCGTAATGCGGGTCCACAAGATAGTTATATGTCTTCGCCACCCAAATCAGAGCTCGAACTTGCTTGTAGCATTTAATTTTCGGTCTTTTTTTTGGGGAAGTGGGAGTAATCCCACCATGTAGATTGCATATCGCATTGCACATTGTTGTTACATTATGCATAAGGGTACACGAAAATAAAAAGTGCATTACGCAGCACCATCATTGCATAAGCATCACATCAGTGGTTCGCACTAGTGCATAAATAAAAAAAACGTACGTCATGCATTAAGTGTACATGAGTAACATTATTACATCATTGCATTGCATTGTCCTAAGTGCATAATAAAGAGTCATACATAGCATTACATAAGTGCATTACATAAAGACCCTGCATGTGCATCATTCTCAGTCTTCATCATGCCAGACCTCCGTATCGCCACCACCACTGGCGCAATTAGCCCCATGGCCCCGCCCACCAGGCCAAAGTAAGTGTCCCACGGTAGTAAGAGGAGTCTACCACCTCAGACGCTACCTGAGCCAGATAGGTGTAACACTTCGGTACCGCCTGCATTAAGCCAAGAATGTTCGAGTGACCCTGGCTTAGAAAAAATTCAATCGAGTTTCCACTAAGCCGGGGGCTATTTGAATAAAAAAAAAGGAAGCAAGTCACTACGGCGACTATCAAGTGATTCCCAGTTTAGCAAGAGTTAAATCAAACTGCCACTAAGCTGGGGGCTACGTAGCCCAAGCAAGGGATCGAATCAGCCTAAAAACTAGAACGGCCCGCCTAGGTCCGTTTTCGCAAAGACTCATTTCATATCGGCTCCACGCCTTCTCTCAGCCCAACCCAGCCGGGTTTGGGCCTCCTCACCTTCAGTCCTCTCGGCCCGACCCAGACGGGTTTGGGTCTGTCTGTCGGCTCACTCGACTCACAAAAAAAAGGAAAAGAGCCGAACTCTCGGTCCAACCCAGACGGGTTTGGGTCTGCCTCCCTCACTCAAAGAATGACTGCACCAAATTTCAACCTGCACGGGTTTGGGCCTTCTTCCATTTCATCCGCTCACACAAAAAAAAAAAAAATTTAGCCCAAACCCAGACGGGTTTGACGAAAAAAAAATATGGGCCATCGCAGCCTGAAATGAGCCCAAACTCGTCTCTGCAATTCAGGCCCAATGCAATTCGAGCATAAACCCAGACGGGTTTTTCAGGCCATTTCCCACGAAGCAATGGCAAACTCAAAATACGTCGGTCTGATTTTGCAGGCCCGTTTCCGAGAGCTAAAGCACGACTGACAGGTAAATTCTCTGACTCGCTCTGATTTTCAGAAAAACTGATGCCCTCCTTCTCTTTTTGCAGAACAATGCACAAAATACGTCGGTCGTCAGGCGGTTACAAAAAGACGAACTCATCTTCACCGCCACATCGCCCTCACAATGCGATGACACCTTTTCAAGACAGACAAAGTCCCGCACTCCACGGCGAAATGAAGTGCGTGACCTTGATCTACCTCACGGCGAAATGAAGTGGATCACCTCATCATCCCGCATGCTTCACGGCGAAATGAAGCACGCCACCGATCCATCTCACGCGAAATGAAGTGGATCAACTCATCATCACGGCATGCTTCACGGAAATGAAGCATGTCACCGATCCACCTCACGGCGAAATGAAGTGGATCACCTCATCATCTGGCATGCTTCACGGCGAAATGAAGACGCCACCGATCCATCTCACGGCGAAATGAGGTGGATCAACTCATCATCACGCATGCTTCACGGCGAAATGAAGCATGTCACCGATCCACCTCACGGCGAAATGAAGTGGATCACCTCATCATCCCGCATGCTTCACGGCGAAATGAAGCGCGTCACCTCGATCCACCTCACGCGAAATGAAGTGGATCACCTCATCATCCCGCATGCGTCACGCGAAATGAAGCATGCCTCCTAGATCCGCGTCACGGCGAAATGAAGCGGATCGACTCCGACCAGCTTTACGGAAGAAACTAAGCAGGTCAACCCACACAGACACAGGTCTTGCACTTCACAGCGAAATGAAGTGCATGACCTTGATCTACCTCGCGGCGAAATGAGGGATCAATTGGCGACTTTACGGAAGAAACTAAGCAGGCCAACCAACATCGACGCAGGACCAAGCTTCCAAGCGTCAACCAGCTTCAGAACAGGCTTCTGATTCATATCCAAGATCATCAAGACTACTTTGATCGTCGTTTTACTCAAACTCGATCAAAGTGGGGGCTATCTGTAGACACCGGATTTTGTACCGGTATTAGTTTTAGTTATTTGTAAAAAATAAGCTAGCCGAGTAATTTAGTGGCATGCAAACCCATTTCTCTTCTAGCCCGAAAGCAAGCAAAGTGGCTCAACATTACGGCCCAAACCCGGCTGAGTTTTGCTCAGCTCTGCGAAAACCCGACTGGGTTTGGTGGGCTAAAGCTGAACGCAGCTCGGCCCAAACCCGGCTGAGTTACCGCGGCTAAACCTAAATCCCACTATAAATTAAACCTATTCCCCCTCCATTTCGGGACGGCGGATTATGCTAGAGTATTGACACTAGTATACTCTCTCTACCTCTTCTCTCCCTTTGCATGCTACTTCATTTAAGGTTAGAATAATTATCGCATTGATGTAAACCATGCAATGTAACCTAGCGAATTCATGTGATTCTTGTGTTTTCAATTCATAATTTGCATGACATTAATGTTAAACTCGTGAAATTTATATCAAATTCCTCCCTTTTCAATTTATTTGCTTTGATTTAATCCTAGTAGAGTCTATTCGTTTGAATAGGCGGATTTGATAATTTTAATTGTCAAATTCGTAACCTTGCCCCCGAATCCGTCTTTTGGTTCGTAGACCGGAGTTTTTATCAAAATGGTTTGTTGTTTTTCTCCTAAAAATTCAACTGGCGACTCTTCATTTGTACTTCAATGTTTTTCTCCTAAAAATCCAACTGACGGGGTTGCTCACTAAAAACCCAGACGGGTTTTTGTCCCTGAAAACCCAGGCGGGTTTTCCCTGAAAACCCAGACGGGTTTTCGTCCCTGAAATCCGACGGGTTCTGTCTGTAAACCCAGACGGGTTTGGTTCATATAAACCTAGAGGGGTTGACCATTTTATCGAGTCTAAAATCATTCTTAAAAGTTAAACCTTATTTAAGGTTAAGCAATCCTAGTCGGCTCCCAATCACTTTTAAGTAGCGCCGCGAAAAAGGTTATCAATTTTTCGGGGTCTACAACAGTGAGCTGATCAAATGAAAAGCTATGAGCAATCATCGCGCCCGCTACCTGTAGCGTCGCACCCGTTACGGCTGGACCAGAACGAAGTCCATCCGCGAACATATATTTGGCGGCCGCGACAACTGTTGAGAGAATGATGGATGAAACGGACCAGAGCATGGTCGCACTCGCGACCTTTTTGGTGGCGCCCGCGACCGATCGGCAGATTGCGGAAATTAAACACGCGGCGACTCTTTCATTAGGGGTTTGTTTTCCCTTCTATATATACCTAAACATTTTCAACATTATAATAAATCTAGATATCTTAGGATTAGCCTTAGGTACTTAATTTTTATCATTAAGCTCTTAGTTTATTTCTAGGTTTTCTCTAGTTTCTCTTTCATTGTCAATTTGTATTCAACTCTTTCAATCAATTCAAGAAATTTCCCAAGTTCTTGTTCTCTCTAGTTTTTATTGTCACTTTGATTCAAATCCTATTAGTGTTAGTTCACCAAACTTCAAATTCTTTTTAGTGAAGAGGAGGATCAAGGGTTCACAAATTCTCCTACCAACTGAGGGTTTGGGGATTCTTAGTAATCCAAATCACAACTTTCATGTCTATTCGAGAGAAAGTTCAAGATCAAGATCAAGACGGACGAAGTTCAAGATGAAGAATCCAAAAATTTCGGGTTAGAGTGAAGATATTCTAGGTCTAATTTCTTGTTCTCAATTTCATTATTCGATTTAGTTTTAGTTACTCATTTATTACTTTTAATTGCAATCTTAGTTATAGTTTACTTTCTTGTTGATTAGGGTTAGTTCATCTTTAATTTCATGCCTTATTTGATTGTTGCTATTAGAAATTCATGCTTTCTTTAGTGTTTGTTGTTTTTAATTTCTTGTTTAGATTAGTATAATCGCTTTTCATTTATTCACTGCTTTCAGCATATTGAAAACCCTTACCAAACCAATTTCCTCATTAACCTAACACACCATCTCAGAGGATACGACTACCCTTCCTTAGAAAACTCAAAAATACACGACCGAACAATGGCGCCGTTGCCGGAGATGGCGTTATTTGGTAGATTAGGTTATTGGTTTGTGTGTGAATAGTTTATTGCTTTCTAGATTCTTCCAAGAAAAATGTAGATACAAAAAGTGAAAAACAAATTTAAAAATAAAAAATAAAATAAAATAAAATAAGAGTTATGGCTAGTCCCCAATTTCCCCAATTTGAGCATGAAGTATTTTGGAGATATTCTGCTAGATTACAAGATTACTGTGCTCAATGTGAATTGTATGGTATCTTTTATGATACATTAGATATTTTGGGAATTGTGCATGAGGGGGTGAATTATGAAACCCGAAATCTCTTCGAATTTTATGGGTTTTCTAATTTAGGAGAAGATGTTGCTTGGGAATTTCTTGAATGGTTGTCTAGGGATACTTATAAGTTGGAACAACGAAATTCTCCCTTTGACACCCATATTTCAAATTTTGCACCACCCTCTGAGACCGTAACTGAACAATCATGTCAATATCCCCTGTATTTTGATGATCAATCTTATGGTAGGGATTATGTAGAAAACTCCTATGATCTTTCCCCATGTGATGTTGTTGAGTCTCATCCTTTATGCTCACACTGTGATTCTCCGTACCATGATTCTGACTTTTGTTTTCGAGCTAAAGTGGATGAATTGTTTGCGAAAATGACTGAGTACACACATGAATTTTTATATGAGACTAACCCTAGGGTAGAAACTCCTTCTTCACGTACAAGTGGTCGGTTCGATAGTCGAAGTAGGATATTCATCATCTTTGAGTCATGAATTGCATGATAGTTCTCCTTTGTATTATTCTGATGAGGAATTTGGAGGACGACGAAAACGGTGGATGGGTGAGTGTATTCGTGTATCTTGTTTTACTTAAAATGTTTAAACTGCTTTTTCAATGTTTTGGCCTTCAGAGATAATAGGGATTTTGCTGGTGATGGTGAATTTTTTTATTTTTTTTTAGATCCAAAGCAACGGCAAAGATTCTATGAACCCAAATCGTAATAATAGTTCAACAATGAAGCCAAACTTTGAAAAAAAAAATTGAAAAGAAAAAATAAAACCCGTATATTTTCATCTTTAGAATGGTAAGCTAGGTTTATCTTATCCTTTCCTTACCTTACCTTTCCTTACCCGAATCCCTAAAAAACACTCAAACCGGTATCATTTTATTTCATTTTCCTTACCAACCGTACTTTACTTAACTTAATCTTACCACTCTAAATAAAAATGTCTTAAATATTAATTTCCTTGCCATTTTCTCAAAAAAAAAATCTCTCCGCTTGAATTTGGAGGACGACGAAAACGGTGGATGGGTGAGTGTATTTGTGAATCTTGTTTTGCTTAAAATGTTTAGACTGTTTTTTCAATGTTTTGGCTTTCAGAGATAATAGGGATTTTGCTGGTGACAGTGATTTTTTTTTTTTTTGAGATCCAAAGCAACGGTAAAGATTCTATGAACCCAAATCGTAATAATAGTTCAACAATGAAGCCAAACTTTGAAAAAAATTGAAAAGAAAAAATAAAACGTGCATAGTTGCATCTATGAAGATTTGAACTCACCATTTGCTAATAATATACATACCCATTAGACCACTAAACTAATTACCAATGACATATACATTAATACGGTTAACTTATAAACAATATTCTTTTTAAAACAGGATTGTTTTTAAACAAAAAATGCACCAATTACATCTATGAGGGTTCAAACTCGCTCCTTGGAACAACCATATGCACGCACAGACCACTAGAGCAACCCTCGATTATTGTTTTTCAATGCAATTAAAATGTATATATTAGTTACACATATTTTTTTCCCACAAAACAGATTTTTTTCCCCCAAAATTTCAGTGGAGTCAATTGACTCCACTGAATATATACTAGATCCGCCCCTGGCTTGAGCAACGATGTTCTGGGAAGGCCCTAAGCCCCCCGGGCCCCCGCAGGTGCCCATCGAGCGAGTAGTCGGGGGAACCCCATGTAGCTCCTCCAAGGCGCCTAATGAATGGCCCTTGAAACAAGGGGGCCTTGAAGATGACAGTGAAAATTTCTCATGCTGCTACCAAATGATGGCGTCACGGTTGGCTTTGACCCAATTCCCGACCACCTCAAACGCACATTGATCGAGGCAGTTTATAAGCGCCTTGGACGCATCCGGCTTCACGGAGCCCAACCCGATCATGTCAAGGACCACCGATTGGTAGAAGAGAGCTTGAACCATGTCCTCGTCACCCATTCCCCAAGCAAAAGTGGCGGTCCACTCAAGACAAAGTAAGGATACAACTTATCATAGTCTGGCGGAAGTGGCTTAAGCCGACAAGGATAGGGCGCGTATAGTAACTTGGGAGTCGGATAATAGGCGGCGAGAAATTCTACCTCGAAGGGAAGAGGGTTTCGCCTCTCTCCTTTATGCATTTTTTCAAGTTGCCTCTAGTTATCATCCAACCACACGTCAACGCAAGACCAATGTCTCACTAACACTTCGCGAGACAACCTGAATCCGTCCGAGGGGGCAATTAGCTGAAGACGACATGCCTCATCAATGACCCCCAGGTAGAAGCATTCATGCAAGAGAAACAAGCGATTTGCTTTAGCAATCGCGCGATCGGTCGCCTCATTGTTAAACCTAGGGCACAAGCTTTGAGAATTGGTCGGTAGTGGGCGAGGACAATTGAGCGAAGAGCAAGGAATACTATTGTCCATGGTGAAGGGGATAGAGGATGTAAACTCTTTGCTTAAACAATCCAAGGGAAATGTGAAGGAATCGCTCTATCGCACTACCATATATAAAGAGGATAAGGGACGATTTATTTCACACCCCATTAGACCGCCTCGAGATGCATGCACACGCGATGTGAGGGGTTGAATGATGTGGTAAAAAATACTAATCCTACCACATCAGACGACATATTTGATCACTTACCAGCTCAACATGACAGGTTAGACAGAATTAACTAGGTCGAATCATCAGGAGAAATCCAATTATGGTAATGGGCCCGAAAAGGGCCCAACTCTCTACCCCTCTCTCTTTTACACGTCTTGGCTGACTCACCCCCAACCTCCTCATTTACTCTCCCTATAAATACTCTTATCTTTGATTGATTTGACAAGACATAAAAAGTAGCCCACATTCTCTCTTCCCAAGGAAACACCTCATCTCCATCTGAGTCACTAGAATCTCACTTCCCTCCACCTTGAAATACTCCCTAAACCCTTCATTATTGTCTATTAACTTCCTCAAGCGACGTGCTAAATTGAGCGTCAGAGGGGCGTTCCTCGGGCCAAATCCCTAAGGCATGCCTTGTTTTGTAGGTCGGGAGCGCCGAGAAGATCAAGCTTATTGATAAGTGTGTATTGTATAGTATTTTATTAGGTTTCTAACTTGTATATTTTGACTATTTATGGACTTAATATTGCAATTCTATACCGAATTCTGTGATTTCTTCACTTGATTTTGGAGATTGATATATTTTTGCAGGGTTGAAAGAAGTTCCACTTTAAAGTAAAAAGAAATGGAGAGAAAGAGAAGAAAAATTGAAGAAATGACAAAACGAATTGTAGAAGAGAAGGAAAGAAGAAGGAAACGGCCCCACCTGCATGAGGCCCAGCCCAAAAATGAGCGGACAAGCCAGACGCTGCCCGCGCCCGTGTTTGTAGCTCCCCAAATTGTGCAAGTTACCAGACGTTGCCAAGGAGAGAAGAGGAGTGTCTCCGTCGTTAATCAAGAAACAAGACGGAGGCACCAGATGCGCCCAACGCCCCCAGAATCGCTGCCAACGCCCGGTGCCCTAATCCCGGTCTATAAAAGACCTTTGCCCTGCCGTCAAGAAGAGACGGTTTTTTTCACAGTTGTTCGTAGGTTTTAGTTTTAATTTTTAGAGAGAAACTTCAGTAATATTTTAAGATTGTTAAGAGTAATTAAAGAGAAAGAGAAGATCGAATCCGGTGACACGAAGAGATCGTATTCGCCGCTTTGGATACTCGGTTGTTTTCTATTTCCATTATGTTTTGCAATTTTAATTCAGTTTTTATCTTGCTTGTTTCTATTATCATGAGTATCTAAATTCCTTATTTAGGGGATAAACTCGATGTCTTTTGACTGATTATGAATGCGATTTCAGTGTGAAGTTCAATTTAATCGTTTAATCTTCATATTATGTATGTCATAGTAATTGATTGATCACCTTTTACTTGGTTTAGATTCTTAATATCGGATCGAAAGATTGTTATTTTGAATTGGATAGACAAAGATTGAATAGGCGTAGAACACGGTTAGAAATAATGGGTTCTTGCTTAGGGTCGTGTTATAATCCATGCTTATCTTTGATTGAATTAAATAGCCATGAAAATAGGTATTTATTTTAATCATTGTAACTCACTTCAGATCGAAAGATTGTTGTGATAGGCCTTAGAAAGATTATAGACTCTGATAATCCTAACACTACTTCGCATTGGAATTGCTTCTTAATTGGTTGATTAACTAGAATGGACTCCTCTAAACTCCCTTAATCATCCGGTAGAATCTTTAAAGTTTATATCTTTTGTTGTTTTAATTAAAATCTCATAACCTCACAACACTTTGGCCGACCTATCATCCTTTGTAGTGAAATAGTTTAGTGCGTAATTGAACAAGTCCCTAAGAGACGACCTTGATATACTACAATATTGCACCCGTACACTTGTGGAGCCCCTATCACTGTCCGCAATCCTCTTAAGCTCGATCCTGCAACTCTCCTAACCCCAGTTTCTCCGAAAACATAAAGCTTGTAGTAAGACGCCTCTTTCCTATATTATCATTGTTCTAGTTCACTTTGGTCTAACCTCACGTAAAGGATAAAGGATATATGTGCTACTGGTCGTAGATATTGAACAACGCATCTAAGAATGAGTTTTTACCAAAGTAAAGTAGTGCAACGATATTATGGGTAAGAGCATCCTGCTAACAAGCTTTTCTGTGACATTCATCTGAACTTAAACCTAAACAACACATTGCTGAGTTGAGGATGTCTTAAATTATAGCTTTTATTTGGAGTTTTGAAAGGGTACTTTGGTTTTTGGAGTTGTAGTGTTACGGTAGGAGATGGTGATTCTTAGATATATGATTTGGTTATGTTTGAAACTTAGTGATGGATTATAGTGTTTGATACACTGCGATTGGAGGACATTTTCTTATTTTGGAGTTTTGATGTTGAATTGTTGAGGTTATTTAAATTTTGATTTTATTGTTTGGTAACCGATAAAAATTAAAGCAATGATTTTATAGGTTCTCCGTCTATATTATTTTGTAGAAATGTTAGGATTTGGATTTATGTACATGTTATGATTTGAAAAATGGACATTACATACAAAAAAACGAAAACCTTGTAAATTAAAAGCAAAATTAGGCCAACATAAATAACTAATTAATGTGATCCATTATGCAGTTGCCTATCTAATGGAAATGTCGAGGAAGTGGATGTATGAAAGACACGATGAGGGGTATCTTAGCAAAGCGTTTGTTAGGATGGTGAAAACCAGTTGCCAAACAAACAAATAAATTCAAGACTTGTAAGATAATGAGGTGTCTTTGTTCAATCTGTAAGAAAATGAACCACCAAGGTAAGGAAGAGATTAATTAATTAAGTTGCAGTTGTGCAAGGATGACTTCCTTCCATGTTATTTTGTGTGGACATGTCACAAGGAGTTGTATGATCCAGTGGAGGTTAGCATTCAATCATCAAACCATGTTGAAGCGTCTTTGACGAATAATAGATTTGACCCTATACAAGAAATGCTCATGGATGCCATTGGGGAACGCCCGTCCGACGGGAATGACGAAATGATGGAAGATGAGTCTTTAGAAGGGACACCCAAAAATTCTTAGAAATGTTAGAACCAGAGTGTCCATGGGATTGGTCGGCCTCGGGGATATTCTAACAACAATCGGGATGTTCTGAGTCTTCCGTGAGGTCTTCTTTAAGTACAGTCGACCCAACCCCTCGCTTTACACTTTGCTGACGAGCCAATACCAATAGTACCAGTCATCGCTCGAGCAATGTTTAGACCCAATTTTGTGTCTAAATAACGCCTTAATTCTTAAGCTTTTAACTCGTTTCGTGGTTTAATTTTATAACTTTTAATAACTTTTTGGTTATTTTGTAGGTTTTGAAGTTTTTACTCGAAACGTAGCAAAAAGGGCTATTTTAGAGCATTTTTGGTGATTTCCCGAGCCGAGCCGAACCGAAAGCCGAGGCGAAGTTGACCCGGGACCACTTTCCCCACCTTTGATGTCGATTAGTGAGATAACACCCGCTGCGACCCTCGAATCGGGTGTTACATGCTTCGGAAAGAAGGAAGAAACAAAGGGAAGGAAGGCAGAGGGTAGCGCCACGATTGGGGTAGCGCCCGCTACCTCTGCATGGCCGAAGAAGACTGCAACTACGGTCAGCAATACCGCAGCCACGGTCTCTCGAAGGGAGAAATCGCCTGGGACTTTTCGCTGGTCGCGCCCGCAACGACCCCCCTACTGCTGTGCGACTCTTCAGACTTGAAACGACGCGTTTTGGCCAACTGTTTTCACTTGTTTGGGATTCGACTCTAGATAGACTTAGACAATTTCCAGCTTTGTAATTAGTGGATTTTAGAGAGATTAGTGAGAGATTTATTCTAGGGTTTGTGATATTTGAAGATTTGGGGATTCAAACAATTGAAAGATTGTTGGATCATCTTTTTATTGCTTTCTCTTGTTCATCTACAGCATTTTGATAAGTATTCTCTTCCCTTAACTCTTTTATTAATTACTTTGCTAATTACTTTGTTGCTTGTTTAATTATTCTTACTTGCTTTTTCATTATCTTGCTTGTTTATGGTTGTTTGATGTTAGAAATCATGTTTAGGGTTGGTTTGGGTGTTGTTAGCATAGTTTTTATAATGATTAGTGGCTAGGAACCCTATGGGTTAAGGGGTAATTAAGGGTGTGAATGGGTGATTAGGTTTTGGTTAGCAATATTAGTGAGTAATTAGTTGGGAAATCAATTTCCCACTCCTTTCCTTCCTTCAAGTGGGATGCATTTGGGTTCGAAAGTCCCCGAACACATCCAATACTTGAGTTGGAAGGTTGGAATTGGGATAGGTAGCACTCTACTCACGAAAGTGAATAGAAGCTAACTAGGAAATTCCGTTTCATTAACCATCCGGGTCCGTGGTGGACTTTGGGGAAGTTAATCCGGACTATCCTCGAATGAGGAAGCTCGGTTGGTATTTTCTAACGGAATTCCCACTTGATTCTCCCTCCTTGTTATTCCCTTGTTGCAAAACCCATTTCCTCATTCCCGTTTGCATCCCGAAAAGCCTCCGAAGCCCATTTTCCATTCCTTGACCGACCTTAGTTTTATTTGTTGCTTCGTGACCGCCTCTTTCAACCCATTGCCTTACCTTAGCAATCTTGACCCGACCTTAGACCTAGTTTCTATGACCAAGGCCGCCAGCTCCCTGAGAAAGAACGACAAAACCGAGGTCCACAAAACCACTGTTACATAAAATGGCGCCGTTGCCGGGGAGCCAGCGCCCCTAGTTTTAGTTTCTTGGTTTTTGGTTATTTGAGATTGCTTTCACGCTAGAAATTAGTTTGCACTAATCCTGATGAATTTGATGCTTCTATTGGTTCTTGTTGGTGCATGTAGGTACGCCCTAATGTTCTACCGAGCATCGTAGGAGGTTTCAAGTCCTAATGGGTGAAGTCCAAGCTGATTCACCCCGTACTCTTCTATCATATGTCGTTCCATCTTCGAGTACAGGCGGCAACCCGATCATGTTACCACCATTACCACCCGACGCGGTATTTGAGTTCAAGCCGTGTCTTCTTGAAGTTTTTGAAAGCAACCCGTTCCATGGAGATATTTCCGAGAGTCCTATTGTTCATATGGAGAGATTCGAGAAGCGCATTAGTTTCATGCATATACCTGGGATATCTTCGGAGTATCTAAAGTTGAAGTTCTTTCCTCTGACTTTGAAAGGGAAAGCTGAGATGTGGCTTGATATATGCCCACCTGGATTTTATTCTTCATGGGAGGCTCTCAAGAGAGATTTTCTTCAAAGATTCTTCTCGGGTGATAAAACATGTAAACTCCGGCAAGATATTATGAGCTTCAAGCAAGAACCCGGAGAGACACTTTTTGAAGCATGGGGAAGATTCAAAGGTCTCCAACGTCAGTGCCCGCACCACAACCTACCCAGCTGGATGCTACTTCAGCACTTTTATTGTGGACTCTTTGATTCTCTCAAAGAATCAATCGATATTGCATCTGGAGGGATGTTTTTGAAGAAAACTACGGAGGAGTCCGACAAATTCCTTCATGAGCTCGTTCAATATGCTCCCGATTTGGGAGGTTACAAATCAAGAGGAGGAGATTCATCTCTGGAGCAAGATTCCATTATCACACTTCTTTTAGCTTCTATTTACGAATTGTAAAAAAAGAAGGCAAATGAGGAGACCTCTAAGCATTTGAGAGTGGCTCAAGGTGTGCAAACCCTTACATCTACTTCTGTTCTTAATACGCATACTTGTAAGTTGTGTTTGGGTCCACATCCCGAGCATCAATGTGGGGAGTTTAATCAAGTAGAGCGTGTGAACGCTATCTATCCATCATATTTCAACCCACTTTTCTCCCATTCTTTTGGAGAGCATGCTTATGACTATACCACGTTTATCAATCCTACATTCAACCCCATTTCTCAACCTTATGACCACCACTCATTTGTCCAAGAAGAATCCTCCCATTCAACTCAACAAGACATTGTACCACCCCAAATTTCTCAACCACCCCAAGAATTCTCGGCTGAGTTGATGTTGAGGAAGATGATGGATGACCAAGAGAAAAACCAAGCCTACATTCAAAGTCTCGAACTCAAACTAGCTCAAGCCACCCAACCTTCACCGACTCCAATGGTACAAGTAAATTCTGTCGATCTAGGGAGTGGGGAAGAGGTTGATGAGTTTTCTTGGGTAGAGGATAGTGTTGTGGAGGAAAAAGTAGAGAATGAGATGGAGATGAACATTGAGGAGGGAGTTGTGGTTGAGGAAGCTAAGGTTGAAGAAGAGAGGGTGTTGGATGAGGAAAAGGAGGAAGCACAACAAAGAGAAGAGATTTTGGGAGGAAATATCCATGAATGCTCCGAAGAGCAATTTGATCCACACCAAATGCAAATTCCACTCCCCGAATGGTTGATTCAACACTTGAAGGATGTAGAGCATATAGATCTAAGGCATGATGTTCCGATTGAGAAACCTTCTCTCAAGCCGCTTTGTGTTGAAGTCAATTCAGTGACCACGGTTGTTCATGAGCATAAAAAGGAAGTTTATATTCTTGAAGTGGAACCCGACAATGGGAATGAAAACGATCATTCCAAGGCTTTATGTCTCGAACCCGAGGAAATTGAAGATACATCTCGTGATGATTCTCTCAAGATTGTTCCATTAAGGAGGGAGATCTCATTGGATGAAGTTTATATTGAGGACATAGAGATTGAGAAGATTGTTCCCATGTGTCTGAAACTTGGAGAACCACTTGAAGAAGAGCTTAGGTTGTTTCTTCGTCCCCATCACCCAATCAAACCACCGGGGAAGACCCTTGTTCTATTTGCGGAGGTGATGAGGAGGTGTTGGAAAAGGAGGAGGAAGCGACATTGGAAGAAATCGAAGACATCATCACCTCTTCCCCGCTCATGGTCAACCAAACGACCGGAGGGACGACTCAACTTGAGGTTGTCCAAAGATGGTAGGAGTTGGAGAGGAAGGAAGAAGAAGCGATCATGGTGGAAGAAGCTGAATATGTACCTCTCATGTGCACCACGTCTCTCTAGAATTGAACGGGTACTTAGGTCGAGCTAAGGACCTAAAACAAGCGCTCTATGGGAGGCACCCCATAATTTTTGAGCTTCCTACTTCAAATTTTTAATTTTTGCATTTTTCTAATTTTGTTTCTTTTTCTTCTTTTTAATTTTTCTTTTTTAGTTTTCTTTAGGTTTTTCTATTTTTCTTGTCTTTTTAGTTTTTCTTTATTTCTTTCTTTTGTAATTTGAGGTATTAGTTCTAGGTTTAAAAAAAAGGAAAAATGATGTGAAAAATAGAAAAAAGTTGGAGTTGAAAAATAAGAAAATTGAAGTTGGAGTGAAAGAAGTAGTGTGAGTGAGTGAAGATTTGAAAAGAAAATGAGTGTTGAGAGAGTTTGAAAGTTGGGAAGTTTTTTGATTGAATGTGAGGGAGTATAGAAAAATGAGTGTTGAAGTGTGAAAGTTTTTAGGAGTTGGATTTTGTTTTGGAGTGTTGGAAGTTTTGTTTGAATTGTCAGCAAAAGGGTAGCAGCCGCTACACTCAGCATCACAGCAAAAGCAGTAGCAGCGCACGCTCCAGGAGACGACCACAGCTGCGACGAAGTAGGACAGTGGCTGCGACGCACGAGCATGCCCAGCAACTCCCAGCGCCCAGAACGGTTCGCACCCGCGAAGGTGTCGATCGCGCTCGCGAACTGGCACTGTCAGCGGGTGTTTTATCGACCCTAAACTACGACTCTTCTCTCATCTTTTCTCATTTCTTTCTCTCACATCTCGACTCCTTCTCTCTCTCACAGCAATAGCGACTGTGACAAGCTGTCACCCACACCATTTCACTCTTCCCAACTCTCAATTCGACTCCCTCTTTTCCCTCCATTTTAAACCCAAACCCTAATTTCTTCTCTACTGTTGCGAAATTTTGCTGTTGGGGATTCGATTTCTGCCCAGATTCTGCCCTAGCGTATGGCATTGTTTAAGTGTTTGGTATACACAGCTAAGTGTGGTACTTCTTGTTTCAATTGTGCGAAATCCTCTCCCTTTCTCCTGCATTTGGTTCATTTGGCATGCTTTGCTGAGTTAGGATTGGATTTTGTCATTTTTTTTGTACTCAAACTCTACCTCACTGTGTTGCTGAATTTGAATGTTGGTTCTTGCTTGATGTTTTGTGTAATGGGCTGATGTTTTTCATCGGTTGAAAACACACACACACATACACTTGTTGCATTAATAGTTCTTGTCGATTCACACACGCACCCACACTGTGAACTGTATTAGCGTGCTGTGTTTATGGTTATCTGTGTGCTGAGTTTTAGTTCTATGTCTTGCACTAGTGCTTTGTGTGAGTATTGTTGCCTTTCATCTGTTGAAAACACATGCTCTCGTTGCATCAAGGATTCTTGTCAATTTACACACACACCCACACTTTGAGCTGTATTAGGGTGTTGTGTTTATGCCTTTCTATGTGCTGAGTTCGAGTCCTTAGTTCTTACATTAGTGCTTTGTGTGAGTAATTGTTGCATATAATCTGTTGGAAACACACACGCACTAATTGCACTAATAGTCCTTGATCTTCACACAAATTTACACATTTGCACTGTACACTCAGAGTGGTATGCTTTACTTGCGTTTTGTTTGTATATGTTGTATGTATGGTTCATTTTGACAAGCAATAACTCATCTCCCTTGCTGAATCCATGTTCTAGCATTGTTTTGTAAGTGTCCCCGCTCCCACTTTACTCTTTTCATTGATTCTATTTACACTGTTAGTGTTAGATAAGTGTGGGGATGCTTTATGGGGAAGTTGGGGGAAGTGTGTTGGTTAGTTGTTTTGTTGAGTTCGTTGTCCCCATGGTTTGAGTTGTTTCGCATTCATTGTATCATCTTTGGTTAGGCTGGTCATGAGAGATGTTTCACCCTCAATTCCCGCCTCAAACTAGTGAGATTCGGGGTTGAGGTTAGTTAGTGTCAATGTACATTTTGTAAATAGTTTGTCTTTTCTTTAGTTTTTAGTCTCTAGTGTCTTGTTTATTTTTCTGTCATTGTTCTTTTTCTTTTATGCATGCAAACATTCACACTTCCTATGTTTTTCTTGTTTATTCCTAACCCAAGTGTGATGTTTTCCTGGATCACGGATTGGTTCGTTACTAAATTGAAGACCACGAGGTAACCTCTTTCCGCTCTCTTTGTCATGTATATATCTTGATCCTTGTTGCATGCTTGATTTTCTTTTTGGGTGGCGAACCCCTTTGAGTGTCTGTGTTGGGAATATTTTGTTGTTGGAGTCGTGTGGGCTCGGGTCGCCACCACTTTTGCTTGCTAGTTGTTTTTGTAGGTTCTCTACCCTTTTCTTGTGACATCTTCCCACAATGAAGACATTGTGGCGTTTTAAGTGTGCGGGGGGTGAGTTATATTTGTTCAAGGGTAGATCACCTAGCTCTTTGTTTTTGTTTTCTTAGTTTTTGCCTAAAATTTGAAAATTTTTGTGCGAAAAAGGAGAAAAAAGGGAGTGAAAGCTTTAAAAGTTTTCTTTTGGTTTTTGTTTTCACTTTGTTTTGCTTTGTTTCTTGGATCTTGTTGTCGAAATTGAGAAGTCGTTCTTAATCTTCTTTAAAAGAAACCAGTCTAAGCATTTTCGACCCTGTCTCGGGTACTAGTCATGACTTACCTTCTTAGTTTCCTTCATTGAGTGTCTAGTGAGACCCCCGATTCCTTTCACGTTCCGATTGAAACCGAGAGATTCTAGGGGTTTGTGTCCGAGCTTGTTCTTTTTCCTATTTAGCAAAAGCAAAAGCAAAGTCAAAAAGAAAGCAAAAGTTACAATAACCGGATTAAGTGGGGCGTGTCGCTGAATGACATTAACCACCATACACTTAGCCAACCTACACGGGCCCGGTATCAGTGGTACGGCACGGATACCCCTTAAACCTCCTCCTATATCGCTTTGCGACGGAGAGGTGAATGGAAAAGAATGTGTTAGGAGGGTAAACCCCATATTTGGGTCGTCCAATTCTCGAAAGTAAGACTAATACCGACCTTTAAAAAGAAAAAAAAAAGAGAAAAAGCAATTTCGTTGGTGAAACCAACCAAAAAGAAAAAGAAAGTTTGTGCTTCTAAAAGTGTGGGGCCTATCCTTGCATCACCTACGACCCTCACCAAGCCAAGGGCGACCAAATGCGAGGAAGGGCAACTCCTTTCTTTCCTTATTCGTTTCGTTGTTTTTGAGCTCGGGCATGAGTCTTTGGAGTCTTTTGGATTCGGTTAGAAGTTAGAACCCACTTGCACGTTTGCACATGGGGTTTTGCTTGGCATGAGGTGTAGGGGGTCGAAAATCTTTAATATTGACTTTTATTTGAGATGGGTGTTTGTGAGATGCTCTTAACGGTTCCTTTTGGAGGCTTAAAAACGTTTTCTTAATTAAGGTTGCATGATCCTTTGAATCGAAGCTTTTGTTTCTCTTTCCTTTTGTTTTCTTCGGTTTTGTTTTCACTTTCCCTATCTCCTTTTTCTTTGGCTTTTGTGAGCACAGCCGCTACAAACCCTCACGAGTCCATCTCGTCTACCCGAGCTGCCAGGGGGTTCAAAGGGCTTGGTGCATACGTTAAATGCACTCGTTTCCTCCCACGACAGAGGAGTTGGTGTTTAGTTTTCTTATTTGTTTTGTTTTGTTTTGCTCGGGACGAGCAAAAGTTTAAGTGTGGGGGGGTGTTTAGACCCAATTTTGTGTCTAAATAGCGCCTTAATTCTTAAGCTTTTAACTCGTTTCGTGGTTTAATTTTATAACTTTTAATATGTTTTTGGTTATTTTGTAGGTTTTGAAGTTTTTACTCGAAATGTAGCAAAAAGGGCTATTTTAGAGCATTTTTGGTGATTTCCCGAGCCGAGCCGGATCGAAAGCCGAGGCAAAGTTGACCCGGGACCACTTTCCCCACCTTTGATGTCGATTAGTGAGATAAGACCCGCTGTGACCCTCGAATCGGGTGTTACATGCTTTGGAAAGAAGGAAGAAACAAAGGGAAGGAAGGCAGAGGGTAGCCCCTGCCACGATTAGGGTAGCGCCCGCTACCTCTGCATGGCCAAAGAAGACCACAGCTACGGTCAGCAATACCGCAGCCATGGTCTCTCAAAGGGAGAAATCGCCTGGGACTTTTCGCTGGTCGCGCCCGCAACGACCCCCCTGCTGCTGTGCGACTCTTCAGACTTGAAACGACGCGTTTTGGCCAACTGTTTTCACTTGTATAAATAGCTCCTATGCTGCGATTTTTGGGGATTCGACTCTAGATAGACTTAGACAATTTCCAGCTTTGTAATTAGTGGATTTTAGAGAGATTAGAGAGAGATTAGTGAGAGATTTATTCTAGGGTTTGTGATATTTGAAGATTTGGGGATTCAAACAATTGAGAGATTTTTGGATCATCTTTTTATTGCTTTCTCTTGTTCATCTACAGCATTTTGATAAGTATTCTCTTCCCTTAACTCTTTTATTAATTACTTTGCTAATTACTTTGTTGCTTGTTTAATTGTTCTTACTTGCTTTTTCATTATCTTGCTTGTTTATGGTTGTTTGATGTTAGAAATTATGTTTAGGGTTGGTTTGGGTGTTGTTAGCATAGTTTTTATAATGATTAGTGGCTAGGAACCCTATGGGTTAAGGGGTAATTAAGGGTGTGAATGGGTGATTAGGTTTGGGTTAGCAATATTAGTGAGTAATTAGTTGGGAAATCAATTTCCCACTCATTTCCTTCCTTCAAGTAGGATGCATTTGGGTTCGAAAGTCCCCGAACACATCCAATACTTGAGTTGGAAGGTTGGAATTGGGATAGGTAGCAGTCTACTCACGAAAGTGAATAGAAGCTAACTAGGAAATTCCGTTTCATTAACCATCCGGGTCCGTGGTGGACTTTGGGGAAGTTAATCCGGACTATCCTCGAATGAGGAAGCTCGGTGGGTATTTTCTAACGGAATTGCCACTTGATTCTCCCTCCTTGTTATTCCCTTGTTGCAAAACCCATTTCCTCATTCCTGTTGCATCCCGAAAAGCCTCTGAAGCCCATTTTCCATTCCTTGACCGACCTTAGTTTTATTTGTTGCTTCGTGACCGCCTCTTTCAACCCATTGCCTTACCTTAGCAATCTTGACGCGACCTTAGACCTAGTTTCTATGACCAAGGCCGCCAGCTCCCTGAGAAAGAACGACAAAACCGAGGTCCACAAAACCACTGTTACAAGGAACAACAACAAATGATTTCCAAACTCATGGCAACGGTCACTGAGTTACAGCAGAGTCAGCAGCAGCCCGTCCCCCTCCCCCCGGGGTGAATGCTCGCCTTTTGATTTCCTCAACTTTTCCCCCATACCCTGTTTAGAAACTTATGAATTTTTCTGTTTTTCAAATGTTTTAGTTGTGAATTAGTAAGTTATGAATAGTTAAACTATGTAGACAACTAGCCTTCTTTGTATACCATGGTGGCACTTGTTAGATTACTGAATTTCAATTTTAACAGCTTAATCTGGTACATATTTGTGGTTGCAACTGCTCATTTAATATATTTGGCGACCTACAATATAATTATTTTAATAGCAACTATTTCAAAACTGAAAAAAAACAGGAAAAAAAAGAAACTGGACGACCGTTCAAGTAACAGTCGCCAAATAATTTTCCAAAATTAAAAAAAAAGTGTCACAACAGGCGACCGTTAAATGAACGGTCGCTAAGTTAGAGATTGTTCAGCTAGCGACCGTTCATTTAATGGTCATTCGTTGCGATTGTAAATGAACGGTCACCTGCTTTTTAAATGGTCGCTGGTTCAGCGAGTGTTCATTAACAGTCTTCGTGTACCCAGGATACCATTCAAACGAGACAACCTTGGACAATCTCCAGTTTACAGTCGCGCGTCCCAAATGACGAATGTTCAAGACTTAAGGAGACCACTAAAAACAGTCCCCTTTTGCCTGCTATGTTGTAGTGTAATTATCTTGTTCAATGATCACGAATCTTTGTCAAACTTCAATTATATGCCAAATTATTGTTGGTAGCTAGGATATCCTTCACTTACAGACAAGCAGTTTCTTGTAGGATCGACACTTTCATTTAATACACCATGAAACTTAAAATTGTCGATCAGTCAGTTGAAGACACATCCATTCCTTGTTCTCAACACAAAACAATAATAGAGAAAAATGGATTGCATGAGAATGTAGCACAAAGTTCTGAAGAAACAACAAGATGAACATATCTAAAAATTAAATTGAAGCAAATGTATGAGTTTTGACCCGTTTTTTGAACTCATTAAATTTAACTAATATAATATTTTATTAGGAATTTTGGACGCTAATATACTGAACTTTTGGGGTATTGGACAATAATGCACTGAACTTTGACCTTGGACAATAATGCACTGAACTTTGGGGGGATGTTGAACAATAATGCACTCGAGACAATTTCGACGGTGGCGAACTTGGTGACAATTTTATGTGACAGACCAACAAGACAAATATTTTTGGACCAATTCATCTCCTCCACCCGCTACATAGGATTGCCACCAAGTTAGTCATTGTCAAAATCATAATGAGTGCATTATTGTTCAATACCCCCCAAAGTACAGTGTATTATTGTCCAAGGTCAAAGTTCAGTGCATTATTGTCCAATACCCCAAAAGTTCATTATATTAACATCCAAAAACTCATTTTATTATGAAGTCTATTTAACAGTAATAATTATTAGTGTCATATTGTTATTGAATTGGCCTTTCATAGTTTGGTACTACGTGGTATAACAACTCGATGAAAGTTTTGGTACTTTATATTAATAGTGCATTTAGCTTAATTAATTATATATAAAAAAAAGTCAGGTTGTTATACTACTAGTCACTGACACGACTCATGTCTCACTAGACATGGTCCGTGTCAGCCCAATTTCAACTCCTAGGCTTATGTTGGCCTTAATGGTCAACTCTTAACTTGTGTTTAGTGATTTCCAACCTTAATTAACCATTTTAACTCTTGAAATACTCTAACAACATATGACTAAATACCACACGACCCATACTATAATCGATTAAAATTGGCCTAGAATCGACCGAACTCATTTATAATAGAACCATTTCGGGCCCGACCTAGGGTTGAACCGAAAATTGAACCTAACCGTACTCGAGCTAGATTGAACTAACTTATACATGACCCGGAACCGAATCATTATAGTACAACAAAACATACCTGACCCAGTCTTCAACCAAACTGAACCCTTATCCAACGACTCATGTCTGAATTGGAAATTAATTACCTGAATTCCAAATTCATCTGTGTTGAACTCGTACCCCACCTATAAATATCCATCTAGATTTTAAACTATATAATTATGAAACGAACATTAACCTGACCTGTAACCAACCCAAAATATCCATCTAGATTTCAAACTATATAATTCTCCCATATAGGACATTTTGAAAAGGAAGCATATATGAACATAAAATTCATAAGAATAAAATCAAACTAATGGTATAAACTAAAAAGTTTGACCACTGCAGACTATCTCAAATTAAAGTAATCAACTTACGCATCAAATTTTGAATAGCTTGACGATCTCTGATTTGATTTTGTATATCTTCCATAAATTCAAATTTTAAACTAGAGAATTCTCCTCAAAAAATTGCTGGGGGGTGTCACACATCTTTTTTAATTGACTCGCGGGTCACAACCTTTTTTTAATGCATTCCCGGGGGACATTAAACTTACTTAAGTGGCTGAGGTGTGACAATCCGACATGTTTTGGCCGGAAAAAAAAGGAAAAGTCTTATTTACCCTTGAAAATTGAGTGAAGTGACCCTTTTACCCTTAATTTCACTCCTCAATCTCATCTTCTTCTTCAATGGCGTCCACCGCCACTTCTCTCTCCTCCTCTCTCTCTTCTCTCTCTCTCCAACCCCCTCGATTCTCCCTCTTCTCCACCAAACCCACTTCTCTCCTCTCCACCATCAACATCTCCGCCAAACACACCGCTAAAAAGGACGACATTGAATCCAAGATCAAGAAGGCTGCTGGGTTTGGGTCCAAAGTTAAGAAGGAGAAGATTCGTGATGGTTGTGAAGAGAGTGTTGTGCAGGTATCAATTTGATTTCTTTTACTTGGTTTTGTTGTGGGATGATTTGATTTTTGTTTTTCGATGATTTTGAGTGTGAATTTGAATTGGGTTTATGCTGGGTACTGTTTTGTTTTGGTTGTTTGAGCTTGAAATTTGGGAAGTTTTCTGTTGAAGGATAGTATCTCTTTGAGCGAAATTTGTTTTCAGAGGGATGAGTGGGTTTTTTTTTGTTGTTTTTGAGTGTGAATTTGAATTGGGTATGTGCATTTGGGGTTCTGGGTACTGTTATTTTGCTTGTTTGAGCTGGAAAATTGGTTATGTTTGGAGGTTTTTGTTGAAGGATAGTAAATGGAGATGCTCAGGTTCAAGTATAAAAGAGGAAGAAGGAGGAAACACGGAATCAGAGTCGATCCAGGGGCAGTCGATCCCGAAGATCGTCAAATCCTAGGGTTAGATTTAGGTTTTATTTCTGTTTTTATAAAATTATGCAAGTAGAACTTGTTTGAGAGCTTCGAATTTGGGAATGCTTTGATTTGGTTTTTTGCTTGATTCTGTTTCTTACAATCAATCTAGTTACGAATCTATGTTCTTGTTACTTTTGTGGATCGATTATTGCGATTTTTGTTCTTGAATGTTGAGATATTGAATCTGGAAATGTATGTTGATGAGTTTTGCATTTAGTTTCTCATCTGGTTTGGTTTGTGAACAATTTGCTCTGTTTGAGTTAGATATAATGTTCGAATTTCTGGGAATGTAATGAGTTGAATGTATTGGGTTGATGTGTCTGAATCTGATTTCAATTTGATATTGATGCGATCTTCAAGTTGTTAATGAATTGTTTTGGGTTGGATTCATGATCTGTTTCCCCCAAGTTTCGATTGGCTTTCTCCCCTGTTCTTGTTGTTCATCTCTGTTTTTTTTGGGAACTCGAGTTGGGAATGCATTTGGGGTTTGGGTATTGATTTTGGAGGAAGAGGATTGAATTATGGAGGAAGAGGATGAAGAAAAGAGAGAAAGATGGATGAATGACATGGTAAGTTAAATTAGAGAGAAAAATAAGGGCATTTTCGTCATGTTCAACATATCTCGCCGGATTTCAGTCAAAATAACCGGATTGTCACCCCTCAGCCACTTAAGTAAGTTTAATGTCCCCCGGAATGCATTAAAAAAAAGTTGTGACCCGCGTGTCAATTAAAAAAATGTGTGGCACCCCCCAGCAATTTTTTGGAATTCTCCTATAGGTCGATTCAAAGATGAAGCACATGTGAAAATGAAATTTATAACAAGAAAATCGCATTCTATGGAATTGGCTCTCTCATAAGTAACCGTTAACACTTGTACAATATTCAGTGAGCAATTCAGTTCATGTTAGTAAACAATACAATGATGAATAATGGCATTCTTATCAGTGAATAATCGGATATTCTTTTCAGTGAACAATCAAATTCCAACCACAAAATCATGATGAACCAATGCATTCAACGCCTAAAGGTGATCATAACCGTCATGATCATGGAGCTTGATAACTGCATCAACTGATATGATCAACCTCACTGACTTGTTTACTAATAACCTATAGACAGATAATTATTCTACTGGAAAAAAATTCAAACATGACTATTCATAATGTCAGCTGCTCATGTGATGATTTGCAAGTGAGACCCACCGAGTGTAGGATACAGGTATACAAGTGTGGAAACTTTTAATTTATGATATGAGTTGGGCGAATGATGGTGAGCGGGTTTATCCTTTACAGTTTAAAGTAGGTAGACAACAAATACTTGGGATATTAATAACAATAAACACAGGTCCCTTTTGTAGGAAACCAATGGCAGATCCCTACCACGTGCCCTTTCTCCCTCCCTCGTATTTTGTGTGTCGTTCAAAATCTCACAGACCCTCCTCCCTTGTATTTTGTATGTGTCGTTCAAAATCTCAGAGACCCCCAAATCCCTTTTGTCTTTCAAAAGGAAAATCCCTGCCCTCGTTCCCATTTCTGGCTACCTTTGTTTCCCCCCCCCCCCCCCAACAATTTCCCTCTCGCTTCGCTTATCCATGGGCAGGGGGCTGGGCGAGGGTGGGCAAATTCTTTGACAAACCAAACCCATGTTTCTGCTTTCTTAATCCTTTTCCCATTTCGGCATCTTCAAGCTTACCTTTGCCTCTACCTTTGCGGGTTGAAATGAAGGAGCATGAAGAGGAATCCCCGCCTGTGTTTGAGATTGCCCTTGTGTGTCCCAAAGCTCGAGAAAAACATGAGGATGAAGGCCTCTCTGATGCTCTGCATGTCTTGCTTAATCAGCTCAACAAAACCGGTTTCATAGTTGACACTGTTCCTGGCCTCACTCATCACTTCATCAAGGTTACCTTTTTCAGCTCTCAGTCTTTTTTTCTCCTCTATTCCTAAAACCCACCTAGGCCTCCTCTATTGCTATGCCCCCAATCTGATAGCTTCTTTCAGCTTATTTTGTATTGTAATGGACTTCACCAAAATGCCTCTCTATACCCCCTTCTACTTCTTTTCCATGGAGCATTAGGTACTGATTGTTTTTTGTAAATTGGGTTAATTGCACCTTGTCTCTCTGAATACTTTAGTTCAGGAGGTAAGACTGCAACATCGGACCCCTACATCCTGATTTGTAGTGGGACTATAGGGGCGATTGATTTGGATTGTTACAGTAAAGTGGTATCACTGTTTGAAACTTTTAATTTGTTTATTCAATAATTTGGAAATTTTATTGCTGAGATGTAGCATTGGAATGATTTTTCAACTGTCATTGTGCTGACTGCTGAGCAAAACTGGGCTACTGGCATGCAGCTTAATGTTTATTACTGCTTTGCTGTATCATCATTTTACTTATATGTGGGTGTATCTAAGGTATGATATAAAGTTGGCTCAGCACGTCGAGTTGATTTAAATTAGCAATATTTGAGTTTCCTTCAATGTATGATTAGATGTATTGGCTTGGTATCTTGAAGACATCACCTGTAGTTTTTTTGGGATTTATTAGTATGAAGAATGTATAGTTTGCATCGCGAGTACAGAACAATGTTATGCAATGAGTTTCCTGATAGGTACGTAGGTAAGACTTGGTTTGATTCAAGAATGATGTGTTGTTATTTTTCGCCAACCCCAAAATAATGTGTTCATGCTGTTTAAACCTGTGACAAAAGGGCCTTTGTATACTTTCTTTTTGTGGTACATATTTTGTGAAGCAACTGAGTCGAGATTTGGTTTTATCTTGAAACATTCAGCCAGCAGGTGGAATTAGGGGGAAGCTCCAAAGGCCTGCCATCGTAATTATGTTGTTGAGCTACTCAAGGTCTCCTCTAGGAGGGGCATCACCTGCATGCATTTGTCCACATATTTTTTTTATCGTCTGTTGGCTTAACTAGTATACCATACGCTTTGTTGTTACCAACCACACCTAGTGGTTGCTATTTACTCTCACCTCAGTCACTGATACTGAAGTGTGAATTCTATGCATTCTTACTTTGGTTATTTTATATAATAGGTGGTACCAAGGGAAATCATTTGGAAATTGTTTGCATACGTTTGACCACGTTTTCAGCACCATGTTCTTTTTTTTCTTTTTTGGCAGGATGGTTTGTCCTGTAGCTATGTCTTTTCATTGGTAGTGATTGGCATTGATATAGAATGTAACAGTTCAGATATTGCTATTCTCAGTTAGCAGCATCCTTGGAGACTTTGGGAAAGGCTGCGGCGGAGTTACGCATAAGGAAACGAACCCATATAGGTATCACAAGATTTTGCCTTTTAGCATTCATTATGCATTCCTAGTATGAACTACCTTGATTAGATACATTAAAAGGATTTGATGAACTGTAGAAATGAGCATTAAGCAGGGATGATGTGTTTATTTTCCTTTACTAGTGTTTTCTAATGGCTTTTAGTCACAAAGTGTTTTATGTACGAATAAGTGGTTCTTCATGATGCCACTTCCTGATTTGTTTTCCAGGAATGGACTTGCCTTTTGAGTGGGATCAGGTGGAAGCTTTTGTACTTCAAACTGATGGCTCATTGTTCAGTTGGTGTGAGCGTTATCGCTGCTACCACCACTTGCTTTATGGAATGGTAAGAGTTCTTATGAATTTTTCAGTGTCTTTATTGTTATTTCATGAAGGTGCTCTTCATAAATTTCATTTTTGTACCTGGCCTTTCATTTTCATCTAAAACTTTTAGTAGCCTTTGCCATGCTACTTATTAGATATTTCATGTGGAACATTTATATTGCTTTCTATCCTAGGAACTGCTGATGACGATTGATCTTTGGACCTTAGTGGTATCTGTCTATACCTCTGGTCATCATTATGTTGCTTTTCTAAATAGACATGTAAAATGTCTGTGAAGTACTATCAGCAATGTCTATGTTTCTTTTTCTGTTTGAATTCGATTATTTATAACATTGACACCAGCAACAATCCTATGTGGATCCTACTGATAGCCTTTGGAGATCTGTTTATACGCTAGCTTACCCTGAGCAGAGGGGCTATTTATGCATGACCCTCTGGAAACTGGAAAGTACTGATCCCCAAGCCTAATTTGCAGCTAATTTTATTTATGGTGCATGAGCCTACATAAATTGATGCATTTGCCCTTTCATAACACAGTGGGAGTTTTATTTCTGGCTAACCTTTGAAGAGATAGAAACTGTGTTCTCCTTTTAGTGGTATTGAAACTTAGAAATGCAGGTGAACAAGAGCGACTCAACAAAAACCCTGCAATATGACGACAAAAGGATCTATTGGCAACCCAGGGAGCCTATCCTGTATAGGTTGGAAAAAGAGGGCATTCTTCAACAAGTGTTTCCTTTGCATGGTAATTGAACTTTCCATTTCAGCTGTATTACTACGTGCTTCCGTTATGTCTCAAATGGATTTTTATGGAAACAGATGAGATAAAAAGGAAGGAGCTGTTGGGAAGATGGGCACTCAATTGGTGGGATTTCACGAGGCAGCCAATTGATGATATATACCAGTATTTTGGGACCAAGGTGGGTTGATATCATACCTTTGAATTTTACTTCTGGTGATTGTTGCATAACCTTTAAAAGTCGAATTCAAAAATTTGCAGATTGCCATGTATTTTGCTTTTCTGGGGATGTATACTCGATGGTTGCTGTTTCCAGCTGGATTAGGCATTATCCTTCAATCAATTGATTTTGGGTAGGCTGTGCTGGTTCAATAATTCATCATTGTCATGCGATTGTGATCCATTTAACTGATTTTTGCATTACATTAGTGCTATTGATTGTTGATCTTCTTGCAGCTCATTGCAGTTTCTGGTTCTTCCCTTTTTCTTTGTGGCTGTTATATCATGGGCTGTATTCATGTTTCAGTTTTGGAAACGCAAAAATTTTGCTCTTCTAACAAGGTAATTTTCTTAGTAACCTATACATCAAAAATTTATTGTCCATTTGCTCTAGGCAATTGAAATTATGCAGAGATTCCTTGTTATTCTGTAATCCAGATGGAGGATCAGTTACACAGTTGGCACAGGACCTGGATATAAGATTTTGGGCATGGATTTGAACTCTCAGCAACATCCCGACGGATTAGCCAAGAAGTTGGAGACGGACATTGTCAAAGAGAAAGAAGCATATCAAAGAGATGAATGGTTAGGACATTTGAAGAGGATCAGAAATGATGCCGTCATTGTACTGACCATTATTTTTCTCCAGTTGCCTTTTGAGCTAGCATATGCTCATCTCTATGAAGTGGTCGAATCAGACATTATAAAGTAAGTTCCTCTCAACTCTCCTTCAATAACATAAATGGCTTTATATACTGTAAGAGACTAGCTAGAATTAGGATACCCAAATGATAAGATAAATTTGAGAAATGGTTAGAAATATATAACCTAATATCATCCTAATAAACTAGGAAACTAAATCTTGATAATATGCTACTTAATATCTTTATTTGGCCTCTCTAGAATATGCCTAACTATATATTACAAAAATAATTAAAGTATGAAAAATATTATATTTCTGAAAAAACAGAATATATGCTAGTAAGTCATATATGTATTTTCTTTCTTTGTCCTGCATCAATCTCCCTCAGTTTAAAATGAAAAGGAGCAAGAGATGAAGATTCAAAAAAAAAAAAAAAAACCTGTTCTATTATGAAACTATAGCCCTTATATCTTATCCAAAATTATGAACCATGCGAACACAGGATGAAGATTATCTTTCTCAAGAAAGAAATAGGGACAGAAGATTGAACATGCCTTCCCATTGCTAGGTTCACATGAAGTTTTGTTTGCAATTTTAGATTTATCCATACCCACAAAAGATTCACAATGTTTGGTTTCATCAGTATATGAATCTATACTGGTATGTATGGAATCCTTTCATGCTGAGATATCCTCTTCCATAGCGGGTTCTGTATCAACTTCTTCATCCTTACAGAGTGCTTCATCTACATCACAGTTGAGGCCACCAGCTTTTTTATTTGCTTATTTTGATGGAAGATCATTTAAGGTTATTTTGTCCAAAAACACTGTCAAACATATCAGTACTCTTCTTCAATAGTTCCATCTCCACCATCCTTGGTGACTAGTATCCCATGTGTCCTATTGTAAGTAGAGAGTAAAACTTGGTGGTTATTGGAAAACCTTGAAACTGAAGTAGCGTAATCTTTAGTCGGATGTCGCCAAGGTATCAAAGCATCTCTCATCTTTGGGAGGTTTACAGTTCACCATATACCTAGGAACGTAGCACCTGCAACAACATATAAGCTCATTGCAAAATAAAATTACTTCCCCAGAAATCTTCAAAAATTTGATTCCCTAGCTTGCAAAATGCATTAACGGCATCTCCATAAGAGTATAAATTCACTCCAGTATGAAAATTGCCCATTGTCTGAAATCTAGCAACGTTTTCCAAATCACCATAATTTGAGTAAACTTGGTAAACTTCACTGAAATGGGCTATGGTTTGTTGTGAATGATCACTAAAAAAAATGCTGGTGTTTCTCACACTAGTTCGTTGGCTCTGCACAAGATTTGAACCCAATATATAGGAACTTCATGCACAGATCTGAATTCAGCTAATGAATCTGGGTTACTGAAAATCTGGAATTTAAAACACACCAGATAGGTTATTTTCCTTTCTTTTTCCTTTTTAAAGCTCATTTTGTGTTGGCTAATTCAGGAAAGAGGATGGATGGCAAGAGAAGGTAGGCAATTATTAGGAACGAATAGGCCTGATACCAAACTTAATGTAGGATGCTTAGCGAGCAATTCCTACACCTAGGAAATTCTAGAAAACTCTCAAATTCTCAATCCAATTCAATTTGATGCTCAAGTCTGCCTTCTTCAATCGCATAGAGCTTTATATAATGAAGAGACTAGCTAGCACTAAGAAAACCTCACTGACAAGATATATTCTAGAAAAGGATAGAAATATATGTTATCCTAACAAACTAGGAAACTAAATCTTTGATAATATGCTACTCCCTTTGTTCCTAATTATTTGTCACCATAATTAATTTATCAAAACCTATGAACATGGAGAATGGGGTAAAAAAAATTCAAATTGCCAGGAATACCCTTGGAATGGAGTAAAAGTTTATTTAATAGGGATACGATGGGTATTACATTAGTTAGAATTGTAATGTTATGTAATTTGACAAATAAAATGGGATAGAGAAATTAGGTAGTTTGACAAATAAAAAGGGATGGAGCAAGTACTGAATATCTTTATTTGACATCTCTAAAATATGCCTAAATATAAACACATGAAAATAGTTAAAAATATAACAAAATATAAATGTTTCCTAAATCCTGTGAAACAACCTCTCTTCAGCATGATTGTCAGGATTTTGATGCCTTGTTCTTTTGAGAGGTATTATTGTAGAAACCATGAGTCTTTATAGTCACTGCTTACTCATGCATGTTCAGTTTGTTTGTTGATGTTTCTTGAGTTCCTTATATAATTCCCGCCTTTAGTTCTTCCAAGAAGAAAGCACCTTTACTTCTACACAGGTGTTTATCAACTTTGTGTGGCTGCCATTTCTACTTTTATAAATGATGAATTTCAGCTGTGCATTTTTCGGGTCTGTTCCTTAGAAGGGTTAGATAAGGTTGGTAAGTGTAGGTAAAAATTGAAAAGTTGAGTGTTAAAAATATGGATAAAAATGTTTAAATTTGGGTTGGCTACGGTAAATGGTCTGTTTAATGATTTTATATATGTTCTAGTGAAGTGACACTGTAACAGCGCATACTGGTCATGATTGTTTGTCATATATGCTTTTGTTAGAAGATAAGTTCTAAAGTATTTTGTTGTAGATGTGATTTTGTTTGGTTGTTTTATTTTCGTGCTGTATTTGCAGGTTTGGGCTGACTGCTGTATATTTACTTCTCATTCAATATTTTACGAGGATTGGCGGAAGAATATCTGCTGATCTCATTAAAAATGAAAACATTGAAAACCCAGAATATCAAGCTGACAGCTTAATTTACAAGGTGAGGAGTGAAGTCTAGCATGTGATGTGCCCTATTTGCTATTTTATGTTATGCCTAATCATTAAACGCTTTTCCTTGGCTTCTGGCTTGCAGCTGTTTGGTCTTTACTTCATGCAGACATATATTGGGGTTTTCTACCATGCCTTACTGCACCGCAATATTGTTACTCTACGTAAAGTTTTGATTCAACGGCTAATTGTTTCAGAGGTCTGTATGATTTCAAACCTGAAATTTGAGATGAATGTCGTGCTGAAACTTGAAATTTTAACTCCTAAAATGTTCCCAGGTTTTTGAGAACCTGCTGGAAAATTCTCTGCCGTACCTCAAATACAGCTATAAAAAATATAGTGCTGTCAGGTGAGCTTCTTAGTCAAGTTGTGGCTTCACGCTCAACAGTTAACGCTTCTTTGTCAAGTTGCAGCTTTACGCTCAACAGTCAACAAAACTAATGTTTCCGCTGCACTACCTTTGTGTTCAATGCATGCATATACATTGCCAAGGTCCAAGAGGAAGGATGAGAGAGGATCATTGAAGGGTAAGGTCAAGGTAACCACGAGGGTGGAGAAAGAGTATTTGAAACCTTCTTATTCTGCAAGTATTGGGGGAGAACTTGAAGATGGGCTTTTTGATGGTAATATTTTGCATATTTTTAGCTGTCTTCTTTTAGGAATTTTTTCAACCTTAAGTTTGAAAAATGCCTAACTAGCTTTTAGCAGCAAACTCCCCCAGTCCTGAATGCTATTTATGTTTATCTATTGGCTATTATTTGTGATGGCTAGGTTCTAATTGAGTCTTGCAGAAGCGAGGTCCCTCATAGGGTTGAGGCCTATATTTGTTTTCCATTCTAATTATATCTGCTTTAGAAGGATCAACCTTTGATATTTTGTTTTCTAATGTATCAACTGTTGTCTTAAGTAAGAAGCTTTCTCTGCCAAATATATTTTATTAGCTTATTCACGGGGTTTTGATTCTTAGAAATTAATTTGTTTAACTTGTAACTGTGTGCAGATTTCCTAGAATTGACCCTACAATTTGGAATGATTATGATGTTTGCCTGTGCATTTCCATTAACCTTTCTTTTTGCTGTGGTGGTAAGTGGTACTTCCATTGGTTTTGTTTCTGCTTTTCTAATCTTGCTCTAGCATGAGACATTCGAACTAATGAGCTGCTCTGCTACATTGCAGAACAACATTATGGAGATCAGGACAGATGCTCTGAAGTTGCTTGTCATGCATAGACGACCAGTACCTCGTGCTGCAGCGACAATTGGAGCATGGTTAAACATATTTCAGGCAATTACTTTCCGATGATTCAATCCATTCTTAGTGAGCACTTTGTGGCCATTTTGATTATTTTTGTTAGTGCTCAAATATTAAATCACTGAATGATCCTTGGCTGAAGCATGGACACGTCTCTGAGGCTGTCGTATCCGTATCTGATACGTATCCGACACGGATATGCTCGGATACGCATCAGATACGTATCAGATACGCCCAGAGACAAATCCGGCTCCGAGCATGGTTGGAAAAAACAGGATACGGCTGGGATACGTCCGGGACACGCGTATCCGCGAAAAGGACACGGCAGTGTTCTGGCACAATTTTTCTAAAAAAGAAATTACAAAACATAGTTGAACCTTGTTGGATACGCTTCAAATTTTGAGGGGAAATAAAGAAAAGAGGATGATAACTCAAAAACAACTTAACATAAGAAATTCAGAAGTTTAAGCCTGGAAAAGACATATGAAAAAGTGAAACAACCCGGAAACTTCATCTTCTCCGGCGGCAAGCAGCAGTATGGCACAGTTCCGGCGACCTCCAACCGGTACGAATCTCGAGCTCCACCACAGATCTGACAAGCTTCCTTTTTTTCGGTAACTTGCTTTCTTTCTCTTGTTTTCTCTTCAATTTTCATCACTTTTTCGCTCTTCTTTTACTCTCTCAGTTTCTCAGAACTATTCTGAGGGATGGTGAACAGTGAAATGCCTTTTCAATTTTAGCTTTGTTGTGTTGTTTAAGTGGGGTGTGGGGCTGAATGCCAATGGGCTAAAAGGTCCACACCCCACTAAAACAACACAACAAAGCTAAAGTTGATGCTGTTTCCACTCCCATTGGCATTCAGCCCCACACCCCACTTAAACAATACATCAAAGCTAAAATTGAACAGGCATTTACTGTTCACCATCCCCTAGAACAGTTCTGAGAAACTGAGAAAGAGTAAAAGAAGAGAGAAAAAGTGATGAAAATTGAAGAGAAAACAAGAGAAAGAAAGCAAGTTACTGAAAAAATTGGAAGCTCGTCAGATCTGTGGTGGAGTTCGAGATTCGTACCGGTCGGAGGTCGCCGAAACTGTGCCGTACTACTGTTTGCCGCCGGAGAAAATGAAGTTTCTGGGTTGTTTCACTTTTTCGTATGCCTTTTCTAGGCTTTAAACTTCTGAATTTCTGATGTTAAGTTGTTTTTGAGTTACCATCCTCTTTTCTTTATTTTCCCTCAAAATTTGAAGCGTATCCAACAAGGTTCAATTGTGTTCTGTAATAGTTTTTTAAAAAATTGTGCCAGAACACTGCCGTGTCCTTTTCGCGGATACGCGTGTCCCGGCCGTATCCTGTTTTTTTCCAACCATGTTCGGAGCCGGATTAGTCTCTGGGCGTATCTGATACATATCCGATGCGTATTCGAACGTATCCGTGTCGGATACGGATACGACAGCCTCAGAGACGTGTCCATGCTTCATAGACCCAAAACATTGGATCTTGTTATCATACTTTCTAAGCCTGTTGGTAAAATGAAATTGGATGGTTGGAGGTTTTTGGGGAAATTTATTATCATTGAGTCAATATTTACTCTTGTAATCTCTCTTTTTCGATAGTTTCATTCGAGAATTACTTCCATATTATGCATTTTCATGTTTATCCTATCATTTACATATAAAAAATATATAATTCATACACGTATCCAATTACGTGTCGTATCCTAATTTTTTTGAAAATCACGTATCAGCGTGTCTGTATCGTGTCGTATTCATATCCCCTATCAGAGTCTATGCTTCGTATTGGTTACAAATTTACCATAGTTTTTTTTTTTAAAAAAAAAATTTGTTGGTTCTACTTTTGTTTTGCATTTTCTCTTCCTTTTTATAGGGTAGCTCAGGCATGCCCATCGGTTGAGGATAGGCAGAGGAGAGTTATGGTGTCATGTTTTAGGGCCAGGATGTGGGATGGGAAAAAATCAAGCTCTTTACGGCCTCAAAGCACAAAAACAACATGGTGCAACCCCCCCCCCCCCCCCCCTCCCCCAAATAGAAAAAAACTAGTTCAAGGCTGAAGCATGCATTGTTGATTGGAATAAGCGGTGATATTCATAGCATGATAGAAAGAGGAATAATGTGGGTATATGTGGATAAGGGGCTGGGAGAGCTTCAGAGCATGTCTTGGAGGCAACAGAATAGAAAGATTGTATCACCATGGCTATTAAGTTAGGGTGCAACATGAGGATATCAGTATTGTCACTGCCTAAGGACCCACACGTGATTAGTGATAGAAAAATAAGAGGCAATTCTGGAAGGGCTTCCATGAAATAATCCAGGATATCTCACAAACAGAGAAACCTTTTGCTCCCCAGTGAAGCTAAAAGTGAGTGTTGTGCTCAATTGGGTACGAGTGTCAGACTTAGTTACATATCCAGATATCACAAACTCATGCACGTATTTTTAATTTTTTTTTTAATAGTTCTGGATTTGGGGACTTCGTCTATAATTTGGACAACACAGGATATTGTTACGGTTTTGTTAATTATTATTATTTTTTAAACCAAAGACCCTTAGTCTTTTCTGCTAGCTTCTCCCTCTATATCCTTTAGAATTTAAGTGTTGCTCTGATAAAATATAAATTCAGCTACCGTGGGCCTTTATGCAGTGGGTTTTTCCATGTAGAACTTTGTGTTAGATGTTTCAAGACTGACCTTGTGACAAATGCCTATGCTCCATTGGATAAGCAGTGGGTGTGTTCTTTTCAAAGGGAAGGGAGAAGAGCAAGTTTTATGTTTGTTATCATATTAAGAAAAGATGAGGCTAAACATCCACTGTGAAATCAAGAATGGTACAGCCTTTCCCAAGTCAAACATGGAAATCATGGGGAAAAAGGTCCTATTTTGCACACCATTTTTATTAAAGTCTTTTTCTAAAGTTCCAAGATGGATGGTGAAGGCATTGATCCAGCTGTAAAAAAAAAAAAATTGCTGGCTACTCTAAAATGCCAATTTGGTAGGAATGGAAACACAAAAGAGAATTTGACCCAACACTCACAACAGCTCGTCTCACTCACGTCTAGGCAGTGTTAGAGAACCCTTCCTCTCTTGAATGTTTCTTCTCTCTCCACACTCTCCCTCATACTGACGGTTTTGGGTGTTTGGATATATTCCATACAAATACCTCACACCACCCCATAGTAGGTCTAGAGGATTTGCCCCATATTTATAACATGTGTACCTCCTTTGTATTTATAGGAGAACTGCCTTGGCCCCTAATTTTCCAGTTAGAAATCTACAAATTATAACCAAGTAATACTAGAATTGTAAGGTAATATAATATTCTGCTACATATAATCTTTCCTGGCAGAATAACATCTTATGAAAAATTCTTGCATTTGGGTGGGTAACACAACTAACGAAGGCAATATCCAAATTTGCAGCTTGAAGTTGGAGCAACTCTACAGGATTTAGGTTACGTAGCCATACCATGAAATTGTGGGCATGGGTCGTTATGCAAGGTTGAGGAGGGATAGTTATCCAAAGAATCAGTCGTTTTGTGAAATGATGATCTTTAGAATTCATCTTTATCAAAAGATTAATGGAGCATTGTAGAGATAAAAAGACTTGCCCGCTCTTTTATTGACTTTGATGAAGCATACGATAAGTGGCCTAATGAGGCAGTGGGATGTGTTTGAAGACGTAGGGTAATACTTCAGGGTATTTAAGAGTCATAAAAGTTGTCTGTAAAGAGATAGTACATGTCTAAGCATGTCCGATGGGTAACGTATGTGACGTCAACCTTTGGTTATGGATCGCATTAACTATTTCTGTTTCACATGTATCTGCCTATCTGGTAGCCGGCATAAATAATCTAGGAGGATCATCCATGAGGTCTGTTGTTTTGCAGATGTAGTAGCACTTGTTAATGAGACAATAGGAATTAACTAGGAGTGCGGGATTTGGAGAAAAACCTTGGAGTTTAAAGGCTTCAAGTTTAGCATATCAAGGACATAGTGTTTAGTCTGGTTCAATTATGAAGCAAATGGGATAAGGGCTAGCACTAGCTGCCCTATTGTATCAAGGGCCAAAAAGTTCAGATACCTTGGTCAATATGCATAATGAAAGGGAGATTGCTCATGGAATTAGTCAAGGTCTAAGATCTAAGGCTGGGGTGGCAAAAATTGAAGTGTTCGTGTGACATGACATTCTAATTATGTTGAAAGGGAAACCATTACCTGTTAGCTGATCAACACACGAGCATAGTGATACCACCGGGCTTTTGGGGAGAATTTGATCAAGTTCCATTCGAGGTAGGGTATGACATCGATTTCAAGGGGGATCCCAACCTTCGAGAGGATGTGTGGGGACCTCCCTTGGGCCTTCTTAAGAGGGCTCAGGGTCAATAGGCAAGAATAAGCAAGGAATACCAACCTTGGAGGCTAAGGAAGAAGAAGCGAAGAAGGAAGAATGGGACAGCAAATAGTCACGACCATGACTCCTTGTAACGCCTGTGACACCCTCCTGGAGAGTCGTGACAACTACAAGTCACACCCGTGACTCTTCGCTGGTCATGACCGTGACTAGTCAGCCACGCCCATGACAGGGGTGGCCCCTCCTCCAAGTCATCAAGGGTCACGTCCGTAACCCTCCTAGATCACGCCCATGACCCCCATCTGGAGAGTTGCCCCCTTGCGCAATAATGATGGTCACGACCGTGACTCTTCTAGGTCACGCCCGTGACCTTTGTTTTCTGGGCTTAATTGTTTTGTAATCTTCCCCTTTTGGATGAAAATTCAGTGTATTCAATGGGGGAAGTGAGAAGCAGAGAAAGCTTGAGCAAAAGGTACACGCCAATCAGGCTAATTTTGGATGAAAATGTTTACTGTATGGTCAGATTAAAAGACCACATTAGCTTCCAAACCTGAACAGATTGAAAATAAGAAAATGAACCTAGGACAGAATATTTAGGATTTTGGAAGAGAATTAAGGTGGCTATCATTCAAGTAAATGAAACCAAACTCTCATTGAAACCAAAATTAAGCACAAGAAATAGAACTGATTCTCTCTCAAAGATAAGCCAATGGCGCCAATTAGATGAATTTGGGTTATTCCTTTTAACATTTGCACACTGCAAAAGCACCACCAATAATTAATGAGCAAATCTAAGAGAGTAAGAGATCACCTCCTTGGCAAGCCAAAGCTAGAGATAAGCACTTACGTATGTAGGGATTGGGACACAAGAGAGTCCATTCTTGCCATTAGGTTCAACTCAACTAGTTCTGTAATTTATCATAATATGATTTTACACCATCAAGACACCTGCTTTTATAATAGGAGAGTCCCAAAAAGTCAATATAAAGGCAGCCAATGCTTAAAAGCTCTCAAGCACTAGGGTCAAGCCCTGAATCCTCTCACAAACTTGACCAAATCAAACCCAGGAACAGGCTTCATTAAAATGCTTAGTTTTGCTATTTGAGAGATATGCTTTAAGATAGGACCATGGGTCTTGGTGACCATGTAGGCTTGTACTACACTGCTTTATGTTTTTAGGCTGAGATTAGACATGCAATCTTGCTCAAGATTTGCATTAATGCGATTGACATGAAGTTAGATACTTAATGGTATCCAGAAAAATCTACTTTGATTGCTCCGAATCCCAAAAATTGCTTGATTGAACTTGCTCTCAAAGTTGGACCCGAAAGAGCATTCTGGACCTTCCATTCACCTCTGAGAGGCACTTTGAAGTGGAAAATGGAATCCTATGAACTTGGATCTTATTACACTGGAAAGCTAACTTCTTGAACATAAAAATGAATGCCTGCAAACACCCTTAAGCTGCCCCTGCTGGTTGGTGGTTGATGTGATATGGAGAGCCTCCAACTTTTAGAATGTGTAACTTTCGGCTCACTTGCTCAACATACATAATAAACTTATAGGGATATCTAGTTCTTTGTTCAAGTTGAATCACCTTTGAAACATTTGGGAGGAGTGACAACTGAGGTCGTCTTGTCTGGTTTTCAAATTGGCAGCTTGGGAACAGTGGCTCTTTTGTAGCTTGAACTTGTACGTAAAAACAGCTGTTGAAAAGCTGTACAGAATCAATCTAGCTTGAACTACCCTTGACATGCTTCCTGCTCTTTTGAACCCCATGATGAAAATGCCTTTCGAAAATGGTCTTCTGTGGTTTAGACAAAACTCCATGGAGTTCCTTCTGTCATGAAACTCAAATAATGAAGCTAAAAGATGATATTGCCAAGTTTGGTTTAGGACTGAAATCATCTCCTTAGTAAAGCGACTTGAGGCTTGAGGCATCAAGAACTCTTGGTGGGAACTGGGAACACCATTGGTATCTGAAGGTAACAAAAGTAAATTTGGTATCGGTTAGGACTAGGACTAAGTATTTGCCACAATGAGTGTTACAAAATATGGTGCATGGGGGACAAATGGTACCCCATTCACTGAAGCATTGATAAAAAAGAATGTAAAGGAAATTAGGAACTTATGTATAACTTTGATCCATGGCTTTCCATTTCGTCAGTTTTCGTTTTTGTGTATAATGAGTCCATAGTTGTCACGTAGTTGGCACTGCTGATCTAACTAAGATCCATATGATTTCCAGTTTCTAATAGTGATGTCGATTTGTACGAACTGCGTGCTTTTGGTTTGCTTATATGATGCGGAAGGCAAGTGGAAGTTAGAGCCAGGACTTGCAGCTATTCTGATTATGGAGCACATCCTCCTCTTAATAAAGTTTGGCTTCTCCCGGTTTGTACCAGAGGTAACATTTATTCTCATCCTCTTCATGTCTCATTTTTTTTAAACGTAGCTTTGTGTCCAGAGGTGGACCCACCATAATTCTTTTACAAAAAGAGGTTTTCTTGAAGTGTTTCGAGTAAAATGAAGAGCTGATAGTTTTAAATACTGTGGAGTAATTTGTTTGGATGGCATGTGAAATAAAGGAAATGCATATAAACAATTTTCAGGAGCCAGCATGGGTGAGAGCAAATCGGGTGAAGAATGCAACAAATGCTCAAATAGTATCTAAAGAAGTGTTGAGGAGCATCTCCAGTGTAGGGAGAATCTCAGATCTGCAGGTTGATCGATGACGTGAGATGGTGATCGGAACTGCCTCAATCATGGAACTGCCTCAATCATGGCCTTGTATATTGATTTATTGGTACATAAGTTTAGGTTGCATATAGCTTTAGTTATAATACAGAAGAAAAAAAAACAATTTTGACTGATCCACCCCTATCTCCCATGTATGTGCTTTGGAAAGTCTCTCTACTTGGTTCAAGTTTTATGGGGGCCATTAACATATGACTGTGTCTTTCAAAGCATTGATTGCATTTTGTATTCTCATAGTCTTGTGGATTTGCCGAAATAGTGAAATGAAGATATAGAGCTATACTAGTGTTTTGGTGTTTCACTTGTGCTAATTTCTTTCTCCTCAGCACCTCCCAGGCTTCAGTTTTTGGACACTTGGGTCAACTACACTATCTATACTTATTTGCACTCAATTGTTTTCTATAGTCTCAACCAGGGTTGAATCTAGAATGAGTTCACGTTGGGCCAAGTTACCACGCTTAGATAAAAAAAAAAAAAAAAAAAATTGAGTTAAGAAAGAAACTGAGTTGAACATAATATTAAGAGAACCATGAGAATTTGAATTGGTTCCTTAGCTCATTGGTTAGGGCTTTGGTAGATCTTCCTGCCTCTCCTAGTTAATAATGTTGTTGACGCAGGTTTGAGTCTTTTCAACTGCAGTTTGATTATTTTTCACAGAGCATGTTTCTTTAGGGATTTGTTACGAAAATTCAAAGCCATTAGGTAGGTTAGTGGTAATTGGTAATTGGTTTTCTTAAAAATTCAAACCCCGAAGTGTTGGTGCAAGTTCAATTCCTCTTAAAACATTTCTTCACTTGATTTTCTTTTTCTTTTTTTCATAAAAATATGTAAATCTCTCATAAGTATGAACCTTTCTAATCACAACCTTGCAGCACTAGTATCTTTGATGAAATTTTATCTGATGCTAATATATTTGGCCTTCGAGTGATAAACTTCATTCTTTGTTAGAGATTATAGGATTAGCACTGATTATCTCAATAAACCACAGTCACACAGTCACACCCTATGAGACAAGAAGTTCAACCACCAAACTCCTCAGCCAAGTAAGTAACTTCATTCACATGTAGTAGCAGCTATATACTCAACTAAAGTAGTACAAAAGAGCTTTTATATATTGAATGAAGCCTCGCCTTATGAGGCGGCACAACACCACCATACAAAGTGTAAGCATATCCTAAAATAGAGCGTGTTTTCTCCAGATTTCCACCCCAATCAACATCCCCAAAGCTTGCGTCAGCCGTTGTAGTCATACTCTTATCATACACCAATCCCTTGTTCAAAATTCCGTTCATTTAATCTAAGGTCCTTCATGTCAAATTATAATCTGAGGTCCTACAACCCGTTGTCAGCCGTTGCAAAATGAATGGAATTTTGTAGATCTTCCCTCCTCTTTAATTCGTTGTCATCCCGTGAAGGTAGAAATACCCACATCCGATTCGCCTCCAACTCGTTGTCATCAGCCGTTGTTGTTGTACTCTTATCCCTTCTTCACACATTTGGAATGACAACGGGTTGGAGGCGAATCGGATGTGGGTACCTCCACCTTCACTCCAATTATAATCGGAGTGATGTAGATTTGGTCCCAAATATACATCATGGGAGCGAAGTACTCGATTACATGAAAAAGGAGCTCCATTCACTCATGTCTCTCTCACGTTTGAACGACTTCATCAAGGGTAGCTCGGTAATTTGCTCTATATCTCAAGAACCATGAAGATATTGTGAAAGTCATCCGAGGGTCAAATGATCTACATCAAAGGAGCTTTCCAATGGGTTTTTAATCTTGAAGTTTGGAAGAGAAACGTGCAAGTTATCATTGTTTTTATCTAGCTTATGTACATTTGTTTCTTTATGATGTCACACTTGTATTAGATGATGGAAGCTAGATCCCTTGTATTTCTTTCATTCCACACGCCAAGGGGGCCTCTCATTTACTATAAATAGACCCCTAGAGTGTCCCTTGTAAACACAATATTCAATAATCAAATACAAATCAAACACACATGATGTTGTTTTCTCTCTAGCTTTTTGTGCTAGTTTTCGATTCTCTTGAGGGAGTAATCGTCCCATTCCTACTTCTAGCCTTGGGTTGGCGTCCTTTGGTGGTGAAAGGTAGAATTGGATGATTCTTGGAGTGGTGTGTCTATATCTCCATTGAAGACTTCAAAGCCATTATCATTCATTCGTCCATTCATTCAATCATCCATCATTCGTTCATCAAACGTTCATCAAATTGGTAAACGAATTCCGTTCTTGTTTCGTTTTCCATCTTCTTTCATTCAATTTGGTTGATCCTTAAGAACTTTGAGAAGGAAGATTCTCATCTTGTTCATAAAGATCCTGAATTCGTGTGTAGTGTAATCATCCTTGATCCCATTATACATCAAAAGTGGTATCAGAGCTTAGGAGTTTGATTCTCTTAGTTCTTGCACCATCTTTTTGCAATCTTTCCATCACAAATCCATCCCCCACCATCCCTCCATTACTCGTCCACCATAAACTCCACAAAGAACCCCAAAACCAAACACAATCAAACCTAAACACAAACCCCCTCTCGTCCCTACATTCTAACCCCAAAACAGTGAGTTTCTTGTGATCTTTTTGTATCAAGATTGATGGATAGTGCTAGTACTCCAACGAATCAGCCCACGACATCTCAAGAGGATGTAGAGTTAATGAGGCAAAAGATCACCTATCTCTCCGATCAATTAAAGAGATACATGCATCTCTAACATAGGGTGAACCGTGAAGGAAATGAATCTCATGATGAAGAGGACATCCAAAGTGAAAGGAGTGGACGTCCAAGAAGGGAGGAACGATTCGACTTCAAAGTGGAGATTCCGAAATTTGATGGTAATCTTGATCATGAAAACTTCTTAGATTGGATGCAAACTATTGAACGTACTTTTTATCTTAAAGAAGTTCATGATGAAAAGAAAGTGAAGTATATGGCTCTTAAGTTGCGTAAACATGCGTCCATTTGGTGGACAAATTTGCAAAAGAAGAGGCAAGCTAAGGGCAAGGATAAGATTAAGACATGGAGTAAGATGAAGAGCAAGTTGCAAGGAAAGTTTCTACCACCAAGTTATCTCCAAGATAACTACTACAAATTGCAACGTTTGGTTCAAGGAAGCAAAAGTGTGGAGGAGTACACGAAGGAGTTTGAACATCTTCTTTGGCGTTGTGATCTCCAAGAGAATGAACCTCAAACTTTGGTACGTTTCTTGTTTGGTCTTAATGATTGGATTCGCAATATTGTTGAGTTACATTCTTACCAATCTTTGGATGAATTGAGTTCTTTGACCTTAAAAGTAGAAAGGCAAAGAAAAGAAAGGGGAAAAGAGACCATGACAAAGTACCAAACATCCTACAAACCACCACAAAACGCACGCCCATACACTCCACAACAAAGATCCACATTCCCCACAAAACAACCAAACACAAAAGCTCCACAAAATCAGCCCCCATCCATCCCTAAACCCCACGTCCAAGAAGCCAAACCTCTAGCCCCAAGAAGGTGTTTTCGTTGCCAAGGCTTAGGTCATTATGCCTCGGAGTGTCCTAACAAAAGAGTTGTATCTTTGGTTGAATATCAAAGTGCTTTATATGTTGAGCCGGAGTATAATGAAAGTGAGAATGAAGAGGAAGTTGTTGGCACCATTGACGTGAATGAGGAAGAGAATGTAGAGGAAGCGGGTGAAGGAGAAATGTTGGTAGTAAGAAGGGCTCTAAGTGTTGCTTGTGTACCAAACGAGCAAGAACAAAGGGAGAACATATTCCATACAAGGTGTACTATTCAAGGCAAAGTATGTTCTCTAATCATTGATGGCGGAAGTTGCACTAATGCCACTTCAACAAGCATGGTGAATAAGCTACAATTGGAGGTTAGTCCACACCCATCTCCCTACACAATTCAATGGCTAAGTCATGGGAAGGGTATTCGTGTGGTTCACCGTGTGCTTGTAAGTCTTTCCATTGGTAAAAACTATAAGGATTGTATTTGGTGTGATGTAATTCCAATGGATGCTTGTCATATTTTGCTTGGGAGACCTTGGCTTTTTGATAGGCATGTCACGCATGATGGGAGATCAAATACCTACACGTTTGTTCTCAACAAAAAGAATATCACTTTGGCTCCTCTCTCACCATCATCGATTATACGTCCCCAACAACAATAACAACAAAAGGAGGAGACAAATATTGTGACCTTTATGAAGGCCGAGTATCATGAGTTCCAAGAGCACAAAGATCTTATTCTAGCTAACTTGGAAGAAGAGGAAGCGTCCCCAACACATGAGCATTCACGCCTCTAACCTCTTTTGGAACGCTTCAAACATTTGTTCCCAAAAGAGATGCCAAAGGGGTTGCCTCCAAGAAGGGATATTGAGCACAAAATTGATCTAGTTCCGGGTTCAATGCTCCCCAACAAACCGGCCTACCGAATGAATCCGAAGGATGCTCAAGAAGTGCAAAGGCAAGTAGAAGATCTTTTATCCAAAGGCTTGGTGCGTGAAAGTATGAGTCCATATGTGCTGTTCCGGTTTTGCTTGTACCAAAGAAAGATGGATCTCAGCGTATGTGTATGGATTGTTGAGCCATAAACAAGATCACAATCAAGTATAGGTTCCCAATACCACGTCTTGAGGATCTACTTGATGAGCTACATGGGAGTGTTGTGTTCTCCAAAGTTCATTTGAGGAGTGGATATCATCAAATTCGAATTAATGAAATAGATGAGTTGAAAACGGCATTCAAAACGAAGTAAGGCTTGTATGAATGGCTTGTCATGCCATTTGGCCTCATTAATGCACCATCTACCTTCATGCGTCTTATGAATCATGTATTGAAGCCTCTTATTGGCAAATGTGTTGTAGTTTACTTTGATGATATTCTTGTATATAGTAGAAGTGAAAAGGAGCATGCATGTAAAGCATCTAGAGTTGGTCATGTACATTTTGGAGAAGGAGCAACTCTACGCCAACATGGAGAAATGCCACTTTTTCTCGTCCAAGATTGTGTTCCTTGGATATGTCCTTTCAAAAGATGGCATACAAGTCGACAAAGAGAAGGTGAAAGCTATTCAAGAATGGCCTACACCAACATCAATTCATGAGGTACGGAGTTTTCATGGTTTAGCATCATTTTATAGAAGATTTATAAGGAATTTTAGCTCCATTCTTGCACCTATGACCGAGTTGTTGAAAAAGAAAGAGTTTTCATGGAGTAAGGGTGCTAATGAAGCATTTGAGTTGATTAAGGAGAAATTATGTCATGCACCTATTCTTGCATTACCTTGTTTTGATAAAGTCTTTGAAGTTGAAGTTGATGCAAGTGGAGTTGGAATTGGAGCCGTTTTATCCCAAGAGGGCCGACCTCTTGCTTTCTTTAGTGAGAAGTTGAATGAAGCCAAAAGGAAGTATAGCACATATGATAAAGAGTTCTATCCAATTATAAGAGCTCTTGAGCATTGACGACATTATCTTCTAAGTGGTGAATTCATTCTACATAGTGATCATGAAGCTCTAAAGTTCATTCAAGGGCAACACAAGCTTAATCCAAGACACGCCAAATGGGTTGAGTACATGCAAGCGTTTCATTTTATGATAAAGCATAAGGCGGGTCATCTCAACAAAGGAGCGGATGCTTTATCAAGAAGGTACTTACTCACTCATGTTCTTGATTCAAGAGTCCTTGGTTTTGAGCATATTAAAGGGTTATATGAGAATGATGAGGATTTCAAGGAGGTTTATGAGCTTTGCAAGAAGCATCCCCACCAACTCTTTCATATTGAGCATGGATTTCTTTTCAAGGGGAATCAACTATGTATTCCAAAGAGTAGCATTCGTGAGTTGTTGATTATGGAAGTCCATGGAGGATCTTTGGCGGGTCATTTTGGTATTGAGAAGACATATCTTATGATGAAAGAGCATTATTTTTGGCCTAGCATGATCAAAGATGTCGAGCATATGGTTAAACGGTGTAATACTTAAAATATTTCGAAGGCTCGCGCTTTACCACAAGGCTTGTATACTCCTTTGCCTATTCCACATAGTCCATGGGAAGATGTGAGTTTAGACTTCGTTATGGGTCTACCAAGAACTCAAAGAGGCAAGGATTCCATCATGGTGGTTGTTAATAGGTTTTTAAAGATGGCACACTTCATTCCATGTCATACCACCTATGGTGCTACTAAGGTTGCAAATCTATACTTTGAAGAAGTGGTGAAGTTACATGGTATTCCAAAGATCATGGTGAGTGATAGAGACTCGAAGCTCCTTAGTCATTTTTGGCTTACATTGTGGAAGAAGCTTGGTAGAAAGTTGAAGTTTAGCACCGCATGTCATCCACAAACGGATGGACAAATCGAAGTTACAAACCGTACTTTGGGAGCTTTACTTCGAGTATTGGTGAGTAAAGACAAGAAAGGGTGGGATACTCTTCTTTGTCACGCTGAATTTGCCTTCAATAGAAGTCCAAGCAAAGCTACGGGTTTGTCACCTTTTCAAGTGGTTTATGGAAGGAATCCTCTCCAACCTATGGATCTTACACCTATTTCTACATCAACAAAGTTTAGCTTTGAACCTAACAAAAGGGTGGAAGAGATTAAGAAGCTACATGAAGAAGTTCGTGAGAAAATCTTGAAGTATACGCAAGATGTAGCTAGTAGAATGAATAGAACAAGGAAGAAGGTTGTATTTGAACCATAGATCTTGTTTGGATTCACTTGAAGAAAGAAATATTTCCTTCTAAGAGGAAAGGTAAGCTAGCACCAAGAGGAGATGGTCCTTTTGAAGTCTTGGAAAGGATTGGTGACAACGCTTATAAACTACAACTTGGTGAAGACTATGAAGGAAGTTGTACTTTCAACGTGAGTGATCATAATTAGCCCTACTATGGAGGAGAAGAAGAACTTCCTAGTTTGAGGATAAACTCTTCTCAACTAGGGGGGAATGATGTAGATTTGGTCCCAAATATACATCATGGGAGCGAAGTACTCAATTACATGGAAAAGGAGCTCCATTCACTCATGTCTCTCTCACGTTTGAACGACTTCATCAAGGGTAGCTCGGTAATTTGCTCTATATCTCAAGAACCATGAAGATATTGTGAAAGTCATCCAAGGGTCAAATGATCTACATCAAAGGAGCTTTCCAATGGGTTTTGAATCTTGAAGTTTGGAAGAGACACGAGCAAGTTATCATTGTTTTTATCTAGCTTATGTACATTTGTTTCTTTATGATGTCACACTTGTATTAGATGATGTAAGCTAGATCCCTTGTATTTCTTTCATTCCACACGCCAAGGGGGCCTCTCATTTACTATAAATAGACCCCTTGGGTGTCCCTTGTAAACACAATATTCAATAATCAAATACAAATCAAACACACATGATGTTTTCTCTCTAGCTTTTTGTGCTAGTTTTCGATTCTCTTGAGGGAGTAATCGTCCCATTCCTACTTCTAGCCTTGGGTTGGCATCCCTTGGTGGTGAAAGGTAGAATTGGAGGATTCTTGGAGTGGTGTGTCTATATCTCCATTGAAGACTTCAAAGCCATTATCATTCATTCGTCCATTCATTCAATCATCCATCATTCGTTCATCAATCGTTCATCAAATTGGTAAACGAATTCCGTTCTTGTTTCGTTTTCCATCTTCTTTCATTCAATTTGGTTGATCCTTAAGAACTTTGAGAAGGAAGATTCTCATCTTGTTTATAAAGATTCTGAATTCGTGTGTAGTGTGATCATCCTTGATCCCATTATACATCACAGAGGTGGAGGTTCACCTCACCTCCAATTATAATCGGAGGTGGAGTCCTTGGATTATAATCGGAGGTCCAATTAGCATTTGTATTATTTTTTTATTTTTCTATTTTTTTGACAACATTTTTGTTACAATTTAATATATCATACATTCATACTCATTACTTGTAAAAAAAATGAAACACCAACATCAAATCAAAATAATTTTTTACGTAACAAAAAGTATATAACAACACAACAGGTGAGAAAAAAGTCTCTCAATCGTCAAAATACTGCCAATACAGCCTTCCTTGAAAAAAAATAACTAAGCTTTAAATTTTTCCCTCAATTCTCAAATTCGGTCATATAATAATTTTTCAGATTATTCAGATATTTATTATTCTAATTGGATCGGAGGTGATCACCTTCATATGCGCTCCAATTATAATAAGAGTCGGACTTTCTTAATCGGATTTGGATTTCTTTTTGTTGAACTTGGATCGAATTTTCTGTTGTGGATCGGAGCGGATTCAGATCTGACTGTCATTCCTACACACATTCCCAATGCCTCTTTCCCAGGTACTGCATATACTTACTTACCACATTAATGACATTTATAAGTCATGTCTAGTGGACACAATAACCTCATCAACCTATCAACTGCACTAACATAAGGAATATGAGCCATCCTCTCTATCTCTACATCTAATTTAGGATGATAGTCACCAAACAATCTAAAGTGAGCAGCTAAGGGTGTAGAAATTGTCTTACAATTTTATATGTTGAACCTATCCAACACTTTTTCCAAATACCTAATCTATGATAAGAATAACTTCCCTTCCTTTTGATCTCTCTGTATCTCCATCCTCAAAATCTTCTTTGCTGCACCAAGGTCCTTCATGTCAAATTGTTGGTTGAGTAGCGCCTTCAACTTATACATCAATGACATATCCTGGAGGTTATCAACATGTCATCAACATAAAGTAGTACGTAAATAAATGATCCATTACCAAATCGTCTAATGTACATATAGTCATCACATACGCTTCTAGTGTACCCCTGTCCTAACATAAAGGTATCAAACCTTTTGCCACTACCTAGTGTCTGCTTAAGTCCATACAATGAATTCTTCAATTTGCAAACATGTTCCCCCCTTTTCGAGAACAACAAATCCATGCGAAATCCATGCGGTTGTCGCATGTATATCTCCCCCTTCAACTCACTATGAAGGAACACAGTCTTCACATTCAGTCGGTCCAACTCTAGATCAAACAGAACAACAAATTCAAGTAAAGTAAGAATTGACATATGACTCAAAAGAAGATAAAAATACCTTATTGTATTTTGTTAGGAAAGCGTCCTAAAATCACTCAATCTCTTGACTCCACAATTAATTGTTTCCTAATTTTATTAGGATTCTATTTGGAATATTATGTTTGATATTGTTTTGAGATAATAGCTTTTGATATTATCTTTGGAGTGGAGGTGAAGGTAGGTTTATAGAGAGATTTTCCCGATAAATAGAAGGTCTTGTTTGCCTTGTTTGTTGCGGCCAATTTTGGGGGCACCTCCTTTGGGAGGAGGTGTATTCAGATATTTAGAAATTTCGTATTCCAATTGATGAGAGAATTTATGAGAGTTTGTGTGAGTTGTTGTACTCTCTTTGTATTAATCTCGGGGTGAGATCGTTCGTTGTACTCGCTACTAATAGTGGATCTGTTTTAGTTTGTACCCCTTAGTTTTTCCCGATTTGAGTTTCCACGTTAAATTATTGTCCCTTTTATTCTTGTGTTTATTTTTCTTGATATCCAGTAATCATTCTTTTTTTTTTTTGCATCCGCTGATTAATATGCTCTTATAATTACCCTAATAAGTGTTCAGAGCCATGGTGGTTCAAATTTTGTGGAGTTAGGGTTTATGTAAGAGCTTCGGTTATGAGAAGACTACAGTCAGAAAATTCGCTTGGGGGTACTGAGAAATTTGTTGGCAAGATTAGATATGGGGGTTGTGAAGATTTCTTGTGAGTCTAGATTGTGAATGTTCAACAATTTGGCTACCCATCGCAGTTCTACCTTTCAAAGGCTTGTTGGCGATGACGAAATTTAGATTTGTTGTTGATTTTAGTCCAAGGTGGAGATTGTTAGGAAAGTATAGCAAATCTCCTCTACAACACTCAATGCATGAGTCACCAATGCGTTGTCATCATTGTATCGCACCGGTCTCCTAGTCTCCATCTTGCTATAATTTCTACCTACCCAATAATCTTTCTCCACCATAGGAAGATTAGTTATAGTCTTGAGTTTAGCAACCCAAACTATCTTAGGTAGAGTCTTAGTAATGTACACCTACTCCTGGGCCTTAGTAGCTCCAACTTGAGCTCTAGTATGCTCCACCTCAAACTCTACCTTATCACTGGCACTTTCCACCTATGTAGTTGTACCGACAAAGGAAATAGTAGACTCCATTACAGATAATAGAGTAGTTTCATTAAAGATGACACCCTTAGTAGGATGGACAATTTTCTTCAAGCCAGGACACCACATTCTATATCCTTTAGACTCAGAACTATAAATGCATTTAATAGCCCTAAGGGCTAACTTCCGAACATTCACATGTGTATGGATGTTTTGGTCATTACACAAGGGGTGGGATGGAGCCGAGGGTCAAGTCAATCCCCGAAAACCAACCCCGAGGAGGCTAGGAAGAAGTCATGAGGGAACAAGGCCAACCCAAGAGAAGCAAGTTGAAGAATGTCATGTTTTTCGACAAAATTGGGCAACAAAAAAAGACATGTTTTCACTCTTTTGATTATAACTCCTTCAATACAACTCTGATGACCACCAAATTTGGTGAGCTTATAGTATACACCGAGAGCTTTCCATCAACGTATAATAAGCTCAAATCGGAGTTAAAACGAAGAAGTTATTCGTGTTGCAATTCGGCAGACGCTGACAGGCGCGAGCTGGGAGGCGTTGGTTGCGCCTGCCCATAGGTTTGATCCTGTAGAATATGACCCATTTTCTCATTGAGCAAAGGGTACGAAATAAATCAAATTGATTTTTCTTTTTCGATCAAAAGTACTATGTGAAATCCTCAATTTTTCCTCTTCCTCTATCCCTATCCCATAAGTACAGCATTTGAATCAATAGAGAACCTTTTCTTCTGCATGAATCGATATTATTACATTCCAATTCGTTCCCGATACCTCCCAAGGAAAATCCTGAATCGGATCATCACAAATTGACGGGTTAGTGTGAGCTTATCCATGCGGTTATGCACTCTTCGAGTAGGAATCCATTTTCTGAAAGATCCTGGCTTTCGTGCTTTGGTGTGTCTCTGAGATCCTTTCGATGACCTATGTTGTGTTGAAGGGATATCTATATGACCGCGTAGACCCGCAAGGCTTTTCTATATCTGATCCGTGCATAATATCATGAAAAATAGATACAAATTTTCGACTGCTACTTAGTATTTGTACCTAATATCATAAAAAAAAGTATCTAAAAATATCAAATTTAGATATTTGTACGTTGTCGAAGTAAGGAACCATGGCATATATGTTTGGAATAGATTCCATTTTGAGAGGGTTGAAAAAGCAGTATCTCGTTGAAAGGTTCTATACATCTGTCCTTTCTCAACGCATTTCTTTAGACAAAGACTCCGTTTTTTCCTCTTTTCCGATGGTAAATATTTCTCAGAACATGGAGTGTAAATCAAACCCATGTTTGAATTGAAATTGAGATACTGATGCAAGTTCTTCCTTTCTGAATCAGATAAATTCATATCTGAAAGAGGTTGACAAAAAGTTCTTTCAAAATGGACTATTTGTCCCTCTGTTAGAGGTGTTCCAGAAATGTCTGCGATTGAGTAAATAGTTCTACGAACGAATAGATCATATCGAATTGGAAAATCGTTAGGTATGAATATGTTAGATACTTGTGATTCGATTGGTGAAATCGTATCTCTCTCCAAAAAAAACATGTTTTTTTACCGACACACAAAGAAAATATCTTGTTGCGAATGAACGAGATATTGAGGAATTGTCTATACGTAAAATCATAATTATTGATACGGGCCTTTTCCATATAAAAAGGGAATCTTTTGTTACAATAGAAGCAGAAGTGATGTGGATTATTCAAGAATCGAAGTCGATTTGCTTTATAAAAAGAAGATATCAATGAACTTCTATGAAATGGTTTTACAGGATTCAGCCAATTGTTTTGATCGTGGGATGTCATTGAGAAATAGGAATCCGTATTATCAAAGGGTTTCCTGCGATTTTTTCTAGTATGGAATGAGTCAATCATCCACTTTGGTATCTTATTGAACAAAAATGGTGATATTGGTCCTCCATTGATCAAGAATTTTGAGTTTTGGAAAGTATCATGATCATCCAATAAGAAGGCTTTCCATTTTTTCAAATGAACAATTTGAAGACCTATTGATTCTAACAACAGATTGTAGAGTTGATCATTCGGACCTTTCAATTCATAAATGTGGATCTCGGACCTATGAATGGGGATATTCCCGAAACTCACAAAGAAAAAAGGAAGTAAGTTAGACAAAAAGAGAAGCAACTTGGACAAAAAAAGAAATGACTTGGACAAAAAGAAACAAAGTGACTTAGACAAATCTTTTTTGTCGATAACTTCAGACCAATCAATCATATATTGATTAATACGTAATTGGTCGAAGACTACTTGAAAACGGCTCTTCTGCTCAGAAACGAAATGTTCCAAATGTTCCTAGAAATTCTTGCTCCCATTGAACCATTTGTATCTATATGCATCAGGATCCCGATTCATGAATCTCTCGGTTCCAGAAATCAAAATAAGAGGATCGAACCATTTCTTCTGACTCTTTTTCAAATTCGATAAATGTTGGTTGATCGTATATTTCCTTATAGTCCTATGATTCAGAGTATCGTTTCCTTTTTGATCCCTTTGAATTCCATATTCAAAGCTGCGATCGGATCTATTCATTAAAAAGAATCGATTCAATACATTTCTTATGTACCCATAGGTGCTATATTGGATTTGAATCAGATTTCGGATCAATCTATATTGATTTTGATTTACTGCCTCCATTTTGTTGTTGCTAGCAAATACCACTATTTTTTGTTTTCTATCTTCCAAATAATTCCTGCAGGAGATCCGAACCCATTTTTTTCAGATCCTTCGATAAAAAGATTCATTCCCTTCATAAAAAATAGGAGGTAGAACCAATAAAGATTTCTTTTTCGATTCATCCCTGGAGTTGAATACCTCATTCAAGAATTGTTTTTTATCCAACCCGTAGGAATCAATAGAAAAGGCAAATCCCTTATGATACACCGGATCCGGCTCGATTATTGATAGAGTGACTAGATCTACCATTTCTTGAAATCTCTCTTCGGATTCAAAATCGTGGTGTAATGTGTACCCCCTGTTCCGGTTATGAAATAGACGAAATAAGTAAAAAAATGAACTTTGTTCAAGAATGAAATCTAATCAGAGCTGTCCATATCCGGTTCATCCTTCGGAACCATATCACATCCCGGATCTGATGAAATAGGATGAATTGAGACGGTATTTTTTAAATACGTAATTATCTTGAATATATTAACCATTTCTTTATTTTTCGATCGCCTGGAAGGGGCAAAAGAAACATCTTGTTGCTTCTTCAACAATTTTTGATCTCTAGTGGACCTCTCAGTAGGATTTAAACCCAGATGAAGTTCTGACCATCTGCCGGAGAAAAAAGAACGAATGGTATCTTGTAGGATTCTCAAGAAGTTCTTCGATTTCTTCCGGAAGCGGATGAATAATCTGCTTCTCACGTTCCGTGAATAGCCGAGACATTGAGGAATATCCAGAAAGGCATTTCGGGAATCGGTCTAATTCTATCTATGTTCCTTCCGTTTGAAGAAAGGAAGGATCCCGAAGAATCAATCTTTCTTTTAGTTGTTGAATCTCTCTTTTATTGATTAATGTGTGATATTCCGAATCCGCATTACTAATGGAATCCAAACGATCTCTATATTGGTCAAAAGATCCTTTCAATTGGCTAGAATCCGTTAACCCCCGAATTTGGAGTATCCTACTTTCACGCAATTCACAGGGTTCAACAAGCAATTGATATTTCACGATCAAGGGTGTAGTACTCTTTGTAGTAGTGGTCCTTATATATCGTATTAACAATCGAAATATGGTCGAAAGAAAAAATCTCTATTTGAGAGGGCTTCTTCCTATACCTATGAATTCCATTGGACACAGAAATGATACATTGGAAAAATCCTTTGGGTCTTCCAATATCAATAGGCTGATACATGTGTCTACTATTTAGGCAGAATGTCGTCGCCTATTTTTACTAAGAAACTGAAAGAAACCTCAGAAACGAAAGAAAGTGAGGAAGAAACAGATGTTGAATTAGAAAAAACTTCCGAAACGAAGGAGACTAAACAGGAAGAAGAGGGATTCACCGAAGAAGATCCTTCTCCTTCCCTTTTTTCGGAAGAAAAGGAGGATCCGGACAAAATCGTAAAATTCAATGGGATCCATAGAAACCATGTCTTCATCCATAGGATTCCAAGTGCCTTGATCAATCAGAAGTTTGATTCTATCTGAACTACTCATTTTCAAATGATATCTACATTGTTCACAAATATTCATTTTTGACTTAAGCGATTTCTTATAATTTAATCCATAACAATTTTCGGATTCCCAGTTTTTCCGCCAACTCGTTGGTTGAGCCGCTGGCCGGGCCTCTGGCTTTTTTTTATCTGCATTTCCCGCGATTACCCCCTCCCTCTTTGTAGCGTTTTCTTCCCCCTTTTAAACCTCCCCCCTCAATTTGTAGCAACCTTTGAAGACTAAACACCTATGTTTATGAGTTATTGAGAGGGTATTTGGAACCCTAATTTCTTTGTAATTAAGTTTAATCTTTTTGGGGGTGTTTAATCAATTTCTTTGATTTGTGAGTTTGTTGTGCATCTTTCAAGCTCTCTTTGGTGGAATTTTCTTGTAAGAACAAGTGTGAATTCTTGTGAGGGATTTCTTTACAACCTATTGTGATTTTTAGGCTATTAGGTGAATTAGTTACTCTTTATATTAGTCACATTCTTCTTTTAATTGTTCTTGTTATCTCTATCTTAAAAACTCTAAAATTAGTGGTAGTTTTACAAATTCTAATTTGGGGTTTTCTTTAACCCTAGATTAATTGTGATTCTTGAATGATTAATTTTGCCTACCTAGTCAATTTCGAATCATTTGGTATCAAAGCAAGGTTAGAACTCATGTTTTGGGACAAAATTTTCCAGACTTTTTTTTGGGTTAAAGTTCTAGAAGTCTTGAAATTTTGGGTTTTAAGCCAACAACTTCCTAAAGCAGCGACAAAAACTTGCTCGCCCTAGGAAGGGCTGAAATAAAAAAGTTGACAAGGATGGCAGGCTGTTGCAGACAATTATTCCCAAAATTTTCCCATTCCAACTAAATGCAAGTAATAATAAGCAAGAAAGTAGTGCAAATGATCCCCATAAGATAAGATTACCCATTTGTCTGAGACAGAAATAGAGAACTACATTCCATAAAACAAAAAATAAAATTCCACAACATCAGATGCAAATTGATACTAACACCGGTATGACAAAACTTCACTTCCTGATTCACTTCCTGCCACGAACCTTCAACGGCTGCCTGTTTCTCTTCTTGACTCCAGATTTGGCAACTTGCAGGCTCCTGTTCACAGCACTCAACCTAGCTAGAGCTGCCTTCTTTAAGTCAGGCCTGTAGTAATTCTCAGCCACCTTCATTCAACCCAGAAAAAAAGAAAATGGGTCACCAAGCCAAAAATTAATGATTGGTGGAGTTTAATAATGCCTTAGCAGTTAGCACCAATAAGGGGAGAGGGAGAGAACCCTCACCTCAGAAAACCTTTTCAGAACAGAAAAACACACATTCAAGTACACCATAATCACAACTCAGAGACAACCATTACTGTTTCTACAAGTCATCCTCCACAAAAGTCACACAGATGATGAATCACAACTCTTGCATAAGTTCCAATTCCCAGAGGGAAAGCCATAATCCCAGAACCGGCTACTACACATTAGTTTGAAGCAAATATCTAAATTCTACCCTCCAATATTCCAACTAAAATGCTACAAAATTATCAACAGTAAACAAATACCATTAAATAAGCATTTTGGAGACCATGAGCACCACTTGAACATATAAAGCACTAGTTTATGCCTCAACCATGGGAATAGTAATGGTGTTAGGAAACTGCACATATACCATGCAAGAACTACTATATTGACCACAATTTCAGCATTGGGAAACTTCAGTGTAGTGCATTGAGACCAAAAGTGAATTTTTTTTATCCAAATATGACCACCTACAGAAACCTATAAGTGGAGACTTTTTGTTTCACACATTTCAGCTTCCTCTATTCAGCAGTAAATGGCAATAAACTTACAAGGAAAAATCCACCAACTTAATTGAGGGACCAAACAATTGGAAGGGATAACTATAAAGTATACTCAAGTGCATACCTGATTATCAACAGCCTTAGCCATCCTGCGGAACTCTTTCTTCATCACAGATTTGTGAAGCAAGCGAGCAGGTTTGTTTTGCTTCCTAGTCTTTGTTGTTGCAAGGACAACTGAATCTTTGCCACTTGGTTGGATTGTCACAGTCTTGTTGTTTGCCAATCCTACATAATACATTCCTCCCCATCAGACACATACTCAAATGTCACCTCGAGAATCAAGATTGTCACATACATAAACTCCATCATAGTACAACAAAAACAATATAAAACACAAGCATTTTAGATTTTGCAACGATGTTAAGCACTTTGCAAAGACCCTCTCATTTAAAGCAACAAAAGTGACTTCTTCCCAAATCCAAGGTAAATGAAACTAACCACTAACGTAATGGGAATGGACAATGTCTGAACCAAACTGATATCACTTCATGCTTAAATTCGTTTCGTTCCAAATTACAATCGCAAGTTGACAACAAAACCAAACCCTTCTTACATATTGTATTTCTGATTGTTTCTACATTCATATACAAAACAGATCCACCAACCATAAACATGAACAAGCGTTTAGCGCTCAAGGGTATTAGGCAGACAAATCATTTCCTGTATCGCAAAAATTTCAAGTTTCAAGGTAAACAAAAGATGATCAATGTTACAGATGCTTAATAGACGAAACAATTATGAAATTACCAGAGTACTTGTAGGAGTGGGCATTGTAAAGGTTGTTGGGCTCCTTGCTGAACTGAACCTTGGCAGTTCCATTTCCGAACTCCTTGACAAGAAAAGAGTTGTTCTTCTTAACAATCTCCCATATCAAAGCCCCTGGTACTGTCGCCATCTCTCCTCTTCCTCTCTCCTGAATTTCCCCAAATTAGAGTAAATCAACAATCATAAACAAGAAAATCACAAAATATGACCAACATAAGAAGGCATCGAATCCAAAGAGAAGAGAGTCAACCTCAAGCAACGACGAGGCTTCTGTTATGCCGGAGAAATTGAGTGAGACCAGAGGAAAGAGAGTGGCCCGACGACGAAATTAGGGTTTTATATCATCATTGTTGGCAAAACCCTAGTACCGTGATTTTTAACACGGGCTTGCACCTGGGCTTATGATGAGTAAAATTTATATTTTGAAAAGTTTGTTTTAGGTCCATCTGGCCCAAATGGCATTTCGATCACTTGTTTAGGGAACACATGTTGATTAAAAAAGGAAAAGAAAAATAAGTAGTATATTTATTTATTTATTTTTTTGTGGTAGCGTAGACAAAATACAGAAATAAAGACATCATCAAAGAAGGGCCCGTCTCTTTGCCATCTTGGCTAGAGAATGTGCTTCCTTAATGCTAGTTTTCTTGTTAAGGAAAAAGCAAACATCTAAATTAAAATGACATTGCCGATAAAGGATATATTGGTCTTTGCAGAATGATTTCGATCTTTTGGTGGCCTCATTTTCCATTTTGAGTCTGCGCTTCAGTTGGACATCGGTGGCTTGGAAAAGACTCCTCTCTGGCATCTTCCGCTTCATCCCTGCAACACATTCTTTGAAACCATTAGGAGTTGGTTGTCCACCCTAAGAGACCCGTGGGAACTTCCTAAATGCATGGTTGCCTCTTCCAGTAGCAAGAAACTGTAATTGGCTGTCGCTTTGAAGTCGCTGTTGACATGTTCCTGCCGATGGACCTTGTGTACCGGAAGAAGATTACACCTCCTGGTTGCTTTTGTGTTCTGTTGCTCCCACAAATTTTGTCTCCAAAGATAATGGCAAGGCATCACTTTGAACTACCACGACCACGTCCTCCACTTCTTGGTGTGCTTGAGGTGTAAATCTCACTATCAGAAAACTCATACTCCTTGGGTCATAAAAACTTGTAGGCTCCCTTCGTAGAATCTTTTGATAGGTGTCTCTAGAGATTAACAAGAAATCCCCCCTGTTTGATTTCTTCACGAATTTCAAAATTTGATTCGTATCAGCGTTGTCCCCTATCATCGGACTAATCGCCAGAGATTGCGTGGGACTTTGGTCGGTCCCATCCTCCACGCTTGACATTGAGATTGAAGTGAAAGAGAGTGACTGGGTACTCCTAGACTCTCTCCCGAATCCTTTCTCCTGAACCTTGGAGTAAGCCTCTCCTATTCCTATTTCCATGGCTACCTTCTTTCTCTTAGGTTGGAGCTTTGGTAGCTCTATGCTCAACCCTAGCACCTTGTTGGAACACACTTGTGCTCCACTCCCAGAATACATTTCTCTTTTCTTACTACACTTGGGGGTTGTCTTTCTCTCCTCTAACTTAAAAACGGTTTGAGTTAGCTCATTTCTGACCTCCGAGTTGGATGGACTAATCTCGAGGGCTTTCTCTAACACTTTGCTAGCCTCCTCCAATTGTCCCATCTTGGCTAGAGCTACCCCTCTTCTATAGAGAGCTTTGACATTGTGGCGATCAAAATTTAGCACATACCCACAATGTTCAATGGTTTTTGGAAAATTTCCCAATTTTAATTCACAAGTTGCATAATTGAGGTTAATCAAAACGACCAAATTCCACAACAGCAAGGAGTCCTCTTCACTCGTAGGTAGACTTGCACACACAAACTGTAGGGCTTTTACATACAACTTGGCAGCGGAATCAAACTTACTATCTCGAAACAATGTGTTCCCATCCTCTTTTAGTGTTTTTGCTTTGAGGATGGCCTCGCGAGGGTGATCCATTTAAGCCAAAAGATTAATGACATCGTCATCAAAGTCCTCGTTCATAGACTCAAGCATAAATGACCAAGGAGTCATCTCATCCATGTCTAAAACCCAAGCAAATCCCAAACACCCAAGGTAGAACCCGACAACAGACAAAGACCAAGGATTAGACTACAAGCAAGGAGACAATCCAAACGAACCAACCACTACGCACCACAAGCACTTGACATACACAACACACCACTTACTAGGGTAACCAACCACTCTACATCCAAACCAGAAGGAGGCACTGAAATTAAGTCTTCCCAGTTCACCAACCAAACAAAACAGACTTACTGGAAAACGAGGTCGACCACCGTCCCGACCACTGGCTTGGCTGACCCAACTGGATGCCCAATTGAGAAACTTGTCCGCGCCACTGGTGACCACTGGAATGCAAGGGAGCGAAACAACGAGACTGACCACCAAAGACGACCCTCTACCACCGCCAAAAAGTGAGATCTTCGACCATTGCGCGTCGGTACCACGAAACAGAGACAAAAAGCGAACCCTTGGTGTTCAGATGTTGGTAACCTTGTGGCACGGCCGGGTACCACCACCGGCAGATGCGATGCACGGAGAAAGCATCTTAGTCGGCCCTGAAAACTTCCCACACACACCGGAAAACACTAACAGAAACAACCTAAAAACACTCTTAAAACTGGATAACACTGAAAATTAAAGACAAAGATGGACAGATCGAAGACGGTGGTGCCGGCAACGACCATCAATATCCACCGTCACCAGCACCGGCAATGGCTAATAATGACGGGGCACTATTGGGGGTTGGTGTCGTCTCTTCTTTACTGTAGTTTTGGTTGACAACTCATGTTTATCACAAGTACACATAAGTAGTATATTTATTATATACTAGTTTTTTTTTGCTTCTGAACGAGTTTTAATTTAGAAAAACAAATGCAAATATAAATAATATAGAGCAATAAATGACAAAAATATCAAAGAATATGACGTAAGTGTATACTAAAAAATGCAATAATTTGTACTATATGATATAACCTACACTACAAAAAAGGTAATGAGATGTAAATGAAAAACACTAAGGTCTCATTCTTTTATGCGGCTGGTTGGTTGTGGTTCCACACTGCACTACAATTTTTCATATTTCACCACAACCCACCACAATCAACCAACTCAATTACAATTATTTACACCACAACATTCCACAATCCACCACAGGTCCACAACCTTCCACATTCCGCCACAACCATCCACATTCCACCACAATTTTCAAATTTCCACCACACCGCACCGCAACCAACCGTATAAAAGAACGGGGCCTAAAAGGCATTATTTAGATATCAAATATAAATAAAAAATGCTTAATAATTAATAATGTAACTTGACAAAAAACACTAAAAGTATTGGAATGAAAAGGGAAAAACAACAATTCTAACTTGTATAGCTCGTTCTTGCGAATGGTGTTAAGATAGGTAGGCAAACGTAAATATAGATAATATCTATAATAAATGAAAAAAAAAAGTCAAAAGTATGACAAAAGTATATATCAAATATAGATTCCAACAATGTAATAAATTATAATGAAAAACAACCTAAAGTGTGTTATTGTCATATGGTAATGGAATATAAAGGAAATATAACAACCAAAAGTGATACTTTGACTAAAGAAAAGTGGAGCAAAAAATGTTATGTAATAAATTAGGCTTCGTTCTTTTATACATTTGGTGCGGTGTGGTTGAATTTGAAAAAGTGTGTGTGAAGTATAGTGTGTTGTGATGAGTTGTACTAAGAGTTGTGGTAGGTAGGACTGTTCATATTTCTGTCCGGACCGATTGACCCAAAAAACCATACCCAAAACCCGGACCAAGCCCAGACCGAATGGTAATCGGTCCAGTCTTCGGTCCAAGTTTTTATGTTTTCGGGTTCCGGTCCGGGTTGGTCTAAACCCGGAAAAAACTCAAACCCGGACCGGAAACCCAATTTCTATAAAATTTTATTTTTAATTTAAAAGGATATTCTTGATATTATTTTCATCAATCACGCCTATCATAATATTATCACCTAAAAAAATATTCTATCCTAATCCAATGATCCCTCCCTTCAAATTTGAAAGATAAATATTGTGTCATATATTCATTCTAGTCCAACTTTATATAAATTCACGTAAATGGTTATTAAATTCATGTAAATGGTCAAATCTTGTCATTGAAAGTTGAAGGTTACGAAGGACTGCTAAAAGGAAATCACTTCGAAGTTTTTGACCATCTCAGTTTAACTTATATGAAGGTCAAAATCAATGCAAAAACGGAAATACCACCATCATAGAGCAATGGCAAGCCCAATGTAGTCGAACATCTAGACAATATGGAGGAGGAGTGTGCCATGGATGAAAGCAGGATTGTCATAACAAGTCTTGACGCCCCAGAATTTGCAATAGGTTGCAACACTGCTCCGATGCTGAACAAGATCCTCTACAAGCATAGGCCTTTCTCAAGAATTTGCAAAAGTGGTAAGGCTTCCCTTTCAGGTAAGACTAACCTTTGGTGCAAGAAACATGATAGGACGGTTCACAACCGCAACAAGCATGGGAACTGATCGAAATACTCACATTCGCATGAGGGCCATAAAACTTTCAAAAGGACAGGTTTCGAAACGGGATACATACACGTTCACAAGCATGACTTGAGAAGTAGAAAGCGAAAGGCTATGTTGAAAACAGTGGCTGAGTACCAGTTCCGTGTCAATAAGAAGTTCAAACCAGCAAGTTGTGGATTGGACGCTATCGAGTCTAGTGAGAAGGAGTCTTATTTTGTTAATTTGTCGTCTATGTTTCTTAGTGTTAGGACCCAGGTTAAGGAAGCCCACTCTCTGACTACAGTAGTCGGAGGACAAGCTCTTCCTAACTTATTAAATGTTAGTCAACTTTGTATATATTTATGTGTGACTACAAATTGTTTCATATTGTTATGTATTCTACCATATTATTATATCATTTAAAATTTTTATAACCATAAATAGTAATTTACAGTACAAAGAAAATGTAGTTTCTAACAAATGACATACATTAATTAATTAATCAATTTTTTTTACAAATTTTAATAGAAAATTTTCAAAAATATCTCAACCGGTCCAAATTGGTATGGGTTGGTCCGGTCCAAATCATAATCAGGTTGGTCTGGGTTGGGACCAGTTGTTTCCGTTCTGGTCTTTGGTCCAACGTTTTTGCTATTTCGGGTTTCGGTTCAGTTTGGTCCGGGTTTGACCCAATGTACACCCCTAGTGGTATGTGGATCAGGTGAGGAAAGAGAATGTGAAAAGTAGAGGAGAAAAGTGAGGAGAGAAAAATGAAGAGATATATATAGCTAATGATTGTGTTGTGATGTGCTGAAGTGTGGTAGAGAAAAGTGGAGCAAAAAATGTTATGTACTAGATTAGGCTTCGTTCTTTTATACAGTTGGTGTGGTGTGGTAATGGTACGGCGCGGAGCGGTTGAATTTGAAAAAGTGTGGTGAAGTATGGTGTGTTGTGATGAGTTGTAGTGAGAGTTGTGGTAGGTGGATTAGGTGAGGAGAGTGAATGTGAAAAGTAGAGGAGAAAAGTGAGGAGAGAGAAAAGTGAAGAGATATATGTTGCTAATGATTGTGTCGTGATGTAGTGAAGTGTGGTAGAAATTAAAGAGTGTGGTGCGGTGTGGTACCACACCACAACCTACCGCACAAAAGAACGGAGCCTAAATAATACTCTTTCATTCTAACCTCCTTATAAAAGGAGCTAAGCAAACAAGGCCCCAAAAGATGATTTCCATTTTTGCCCCTCCCGTTATTTGTTATTTTCCCTCCCTTGTCACAGTTGTTGGTTTCCCAAAATGCCCTTGTCTTTTATTTCAATTTCTTATAATACCCTTGCTTATAATAATAATAATAATAATAATAATAATAATAATAACAATAATAATAACAATAATAATAATAATAATAATATTATTATTATTATTATTATTATTATTATACTAGTCCTAAACTCATGCGATGCACGGAATGTAATAAATTAGTTCTTTTCAAGGGGAAAAAAGTCATGGATAAGTAACTATCGATACAAAGTAAACCAAATGAAACATCAATGAAATTGTAAATGGAAAACATCATAATAAATTGTTCTGACAAATCATGTATTGGTGAAATAGAAATTTCCTGAAATGTTAATTAACGTTAACCACGACGAGTTGTGTGATGCATCATCCTTCCTTACGTGGACCTGCAATTCAAGATTATCCTATTAGTAGTGGTACAATTTTATGAAACAAACTATACATATGGAAGTGTAATTGTGAAGGGTGTGTACCCTTTGTACCGATAGGTGTTGCGCATGTGAATATGTTCTTCATCCTAATCCTCAGAACATGGGACGATAAGCCGAAATGGACAACGTAAGACATCATTCATAACTCTCCCATCAGGACCTAGAGGATATATAATGAACCACCATGGCTTGTTGTGATGTTGTTGATGGATATCTATATAAGCACCTATGGTTAGATCCGGTTCAGTCTGTACGAAAGAATAGTAGACAAATTAGGTAACTATTAATAGGGAATTGTGTTAAAGTTTTATAAGAATTGTAATTAATGTGATAACTTGTGCGGCATAAGCATCCAATTGTTGTTTGTTAGTGTGCAACAATATTTGTTCGCCTTCATGGAAAACAATGAATGATTTGGTGTCACTACAATCTCGCAACATAATTACAAGGATAAAAATTCAGAAGAAAGACATGGATTAGGTAGGAAACAAAAGTTGTGGTGGATAATAGGGTTTGTGTGTGCTTCAAATATGTGATGACAACGAAAAATGGTGGAAGCATTATTAACATGAGGATTACAGTTTCATCCTCGAATTAGAATAGGGACATGTACAGAACGTCACATCAGCATATCCAGTTGTAGTTCACCTAATGGAGATTCGCACGTGCTCAGACGACATTTACACACATTGCAAGCATTGTATGTTATAGGATCTATATAGGCAAACGAAAGAATACGATCGTATTTAACCTGTAAACCACGAAATAGAACATTGTTAGTGCATGTATACTTAGGGTTAACCACATAATGGATCATAACTGGTATTGACGAAAATACATACATCTTCCGTAGGTATAAAGCACGGAAGTGGAATACTTCGAGTGGAGTAAAATATTTCCAAGTCAGCTATGTGCAACAGCTTATTACGCATCCACTTACGGCGTCGTTCAACAATGTATAAGTCAGACCTAACATGCGGGAGGGTAAGAATTATAAAATGAAGAACCTTCGAAAATTGAACAATTAAGTAGAAGAATGGATTACACACCATGATTCCAAGGCATCCGTTTCTGGAATGCTAGGAGCAATCATCAACGAACTACGGAGTATGGTGGTCAACGACGTTGATCCTGAGATAAATGGTGAAACATGATATATTGAGTTAATAAATTATTACGTAAGAGAATGGGGTAGAAAATGAAAATAGGATGTGACATTACCATGTTAAGAGGGGTTTTTTGCTTTTTGGACCCTGTATTTTGGGGGTATTTACAATCTAGACCCCCATGTTTCAAAGTTTACAATTTGGACCCTATACTTTGTTTCCGGCAACAATTTGGACATAATTAGAAGGGTCCGGCCAAAAGAGGCCCTTATTGTAGTTTGACTGATTTTTCCTTCCAAAGTTGCCCCTTAATTATTTCTAAACTTCCAAATTTACCCCTCATTTATTCGGTTTTCTGGGCGTTTGAAGTTGAATAGTCACTAAGGGTGGGATGTGCGTGTGGACTGTGAAATTGAAGTCTTCAGTCTAGTCAATTTCAAAAGGAAATTCAAAATAAATGAATAAATGATATAAGGGTAAATCGGTCAGTTTATGCAAGATTTTGGTCTTCACCGGAGTCAAACTTAACTTTGGGCTAAATTTTTTGGGTCCATATTGTATAGGGTCCAAATTGTAAATTTTGAAACATGGGGGTCCAGATTGTAAATACCCCCAAAATACAGGGTCCAAAAAGCAAAAAACCCTGTTAAGTCAACTCTAACTCTGGAAGCAAGTTGTATGTTGTCTTTGGTAAGATCTTTATGGAGTTTACTACTCTCAATTTCTGCGAAATCTCCCCATACTGTAATCAGTGAAAGATGAATTCTGCACAAGAATACAGACCAATCAACTCCAAGTAATGAGATTATACCTAACGACAAAGCATAAGTTCTGCAAATCTATAATTGAAACAGGTATCGCTTGTCACAGAGTAGTAATTGTCGGCGTACATTCCTCATGAGTCTAGGATTAGTGTCCGAGGTTCGCTTGTAACTGACTATAGGCAGTGTTGCAGTGACAACAACACCAACAACATCTGCATGAACATATAAGATGTAAATATGTGGTTAACAGTCAGACAATGACATAAAAAATTAAAAAAAAAATTTAAAACAATACAATACTTTAGTGAACACTATATATATACCTATTAAGCGGTTGTCATTGTTAGGGATCTCAATGAAGGGCTGGAACGTTGTGCAGTATTGGACTGGAATGTGGGGACATGCCTGTATAATTTCCATTACCCGTGTATTCGGTGTAAATAACAATTTCCATCGATTGTCACTATGGTCTTGCTCATACCGCATTGCACATGTAATGGAAAGACCGATGATGTGGTAAATGAGGACAGGTCTAAGTTGATCTGTCCTTGAAGCAATCAAGTGATCACAATGTATAACAACAACTATCTCATCATTCTGCAAGAGGAACATAAAATCAGTAAGCAATGTGGTTTCCAAAAATAATGAGTTCAAAAAGAAACTTGTCATAAGCTGACCATGTGATCCATGAAGATAAGCTTTCGCTCACAACGACATCCATATTGTTGAACGCCCATCGATCGCATAAGGTGATCAACCAACGAGACAGATGAACTGACTGGGTTGAGGTCGCTTATCGGTACACTGTGCAACACCCATTCATGCATGTCTGTAGTAACGATTGAAGTGTACAATATACATGTAAGGTCGTGAAGTAGGTCACATGAGTATGTAGACCCCGAAAAATTGATAACCTTTTTCGCGGCGCTACTTAAAAAAGATTGGGAGTCGGCTAGGATTGCTTAACCTTAAATAAGGTTGAACTTTTAAGAATACTTTTGTTGACAAATCAATTTAATTTATGCGTCATAATCCCGAGATTCATTTTTTTAAAAAAAGGGACAAAAAGAGAAAAAAAAGGAAAAGGAAAATGAGCAAACCCGTCTGGGTCCATGAGTTGAACCGAACCGGGTTTGCTACTGCCAGACCCAAGAACAAATACACAAAAGAAAAGAATGAAAAGGAGGTAGTAAACCCGTCTGGGTTCATGAATTGAACCGAACCGGGTTATCCCTTGCGCCATCCACAGATTAGACCGAAGAAACAGCGAAGCAGAAGGGAGTGAGGATGGGGTTTCAGAACCCGTTCGAGTTCGTACCTTCATATCCTCACTTAATTCTATCATTTTCCTCAAAAGAATAAGAGCGCACCACAGAAATAAAAAGAAAATACCGAAGTATGAACATAGAGTCGCCAGTTGAATTTTTAGGAGAAAAACAACAAACCGTTTAAATACGGACTCCGGCCTGCGAATCCAAAGACGGATTCGGGGGTAAGGTTACGAATTTGACAATTAAAATCATCAAATCCGCCTATTCAAACGAATAGACTCTACTAGGATTAACTCAAAGCAAATAAATTGAAAAGGGAGGAATTTGATATAAATTTCACAAGTTTAACATTAATGTCATGCAAATTATGAATTGAAAATACAAGTGATACATGAATTCATTAGGTTGCATTACATGGTTTACATCAATGTGATAATTATTCTAACCTTTGGTGAAGTAGCATGCAAAGGGAGAGAAGAGATAGAGAGAATATGCTAGTGTCAGTACTCTAGCATAATCCGTCGTCCAAATGAAGAGGGAATAGGTTTGATTTATAGTGGAATGTAGGTTAGATGGGGCGATTAGGGTTTAATTTAGGTTTAGCCGTGGTAATACGACTTCGCTAACTCAGCCATGTTTGGGCCGAGTTGAGCTAAGCTCTGGCTCACCAAACTCAGCCGGGTTTGGACCGAGCTGAGTTGAGCTCTGGCCCACCAAACTCAGACGGGTTTGGGCCGTAATGTTGGGCCATTTCGCTTGCTTTTTGGGCTGGAAAAGAAATAGACTTGCATGCTACTAAATTACTCGGCTAGCTTATTTTTACAGATAACTAAAATTAATACCGGTACAAAATCCGGTGTCTACAGATAGCCCCCACTTTGATCGAGTTTGAGTAAAACGATGATCAAAGTAGTCTTGATGATCTTGGATATGAATCAGAAGCCTGTTCTGAAGCTGGTTGATGCTTGGAAGCTTGGTCCTGCGCCGATGTTGGTTGGCCTGTTTAGTTTCTTCCGTAAAGCTGACCGAATTGATCCGTCTCATTTCGCCGTGAGGTAGATCAAGGTTATGCACTTCATTTCACTGTGAAGTGCAAGACCTGTGTCTGTGTGGGTTGACCTGCTTAGTTTCTTCCGTAAAGCCGGTCGGAGTCGATCCGCTTCATTTCGCCGTGAGGCGGATCTAGGAGGCATGCTTCATTTCGCCGTGACGCATGCCGGGAGGATGAGGTGATCCACTTCATTTCACAGTGAGGTGGATCGAGGTGACGTGCTTCATTTCGCCGTGAAGCATGGATCAGGGTGACGCACTTCATTTTGCCGTGGAGTACGGGACTTGTGTCTACGTGCTGAAAAGGGTGTCATCGCATTGTGAGGGCCTGATGACGGCCGCTGAAGATGAGTTCGTTTTGTTGCAACCGCCTGACGACCGACGTATTTTGTGCACTGTTCTGCAAAAAAAAAGAGAGGGGGGGCTATCAGTTTATCTGAAAATCAGAGTGAGTCAGAAAATTTACCTGTCAGTCGTGCTTTAGCTCTCGGAAGTGGGCTTGAGTTTGCCATAGCTTCATGGGCATAAGCCTGCGACGGCCCAGCAAACCCGTCTGGGTTTAGGCTCGAATTGCATTGGGCTCGAATTGCAGCCCGCCAAACCTGTCCGAGCATCCCGCCAAACCCGTCCGAGTTTGGGCTCACTTCAGGCTGCGACGGCCCATCAAACCCGTCTGGGTTTTGGCTGGAGAAAAAATTTATTTTTTCATAAAACCGATAAGCTTCATAGGATTTTAGGATAGATCTTCGGCCAATGCATGCTTTCCATGATCCTAATGCTGGGGCCCGCCGGTTGGCCACTTGTGTGGAGTGCATGTAACCACTCTTCTTATAAAAGGAGCATCTTCACACCCTTAATCCTGCACCTCCCTCTTTTGAAACTTCCAACCTCATTTCCTTGCTCAGAATCCATTTATTCACTAGTTAGGAAATAATGGTTAGGAAAATTAGAGATCCGCCCGTTCAACCCCATGCGATTTAATCGGGCACATGAAATGTCTTCCCGGCGAGCATGGACTCCTAGGCCGGGTTGGGAACCGTCGATACTGGTGCCCGAACCGTGGAATCACGTATGGCACAAGCATTCACACGTCCGGGTAATGTCTTCTTCCTGACTTTGCTCTTAATTTTAGCTTAAATTTGCAAGTAGAAATGTTTAATTCCAACTTGTTGATTTAGCTAAAAATAATGAGGCAATTTGTGTTGATTACCCGTATTATTCAAATCGAGCCTTAGAGAACCGAGGATGATAGGCCGATTTTGAGAATAGAGCGCATAGTAAACCCGTCTGGGTTGGGCTGCAACTGAATGAGGGTGAGAGACTAGCAAAACTCGGCCCGTTTGAGTTGGGCCGAAAGAAAAGGGGTAGTCCAAACCCGTCTGGGTTTGGCCGACGTTTTTTTTTTTTTTTTTTTTTTTTTTTTTTTTTTTTTTGCGGATGGTAGTCAAACAGGCCCAAACCCGTCTGGGTTGGGCTTCAGGCCGAAAAAAGAAATTCCAAACCGTTTGAGTTGGGCCGAGTGATTTCTTTTTATTTATTTATTTTTATTTATTTATTTATTTATTTATTTATTTATTAGCCCCCAATTTAGTGGAAGTTCAATTTAGCTTTTGCTAAACTAGGGATCACTTGATAGTTGCTGTAGTGACTTGCCTCCTTTTTGAATTCTTCCATGGTGGATTCTCAGGAAGATTCCCTCAGAACCGGTGGCAATATGCGGAAACCGATCAAGGTGGTGGAGCATTTTGCGGAAGATAATTGGGCGCTTGCACTTTTAGAAGAGTCGGGATTCGACCTCTTCTGGAAATGTGTTAAGGCCTGGGAACCTAGTACACCACGGGTGATGGGGCGTGTGCTTGCGGAGAGATTCTGGGGCTCCACCAACACTTTCCACCTCCCTGTAGGAGAGAAGGCCATAACCCCCGTCGACTTTGTGATGATTACAAGGCTACGCTGGGGTGGTCAAGATATCGAATTTGACCCTGTTGTACCGGATCAGGTGATGGAATTGCTAGAACCTGTGCTTGAACGGCGCCGGTTTGGTCGGAAGATGAAGCTTTCTTATGGTTCCTTCGAGGATGTCATCACTTCTGTCGACTTCACTCATATGGATGAGTTTCAGCGTTGTTTCATTTTTTTGGCATATTTTATCTCTGCCACGATGTTTGCCAATCGAGGGGATGATGTTTATCTGACTTGGATGAAGAATCTCTTTGATCAAGAACAAGTCATTCATCGGAACTGGGCAAAGGCTGCATATGCTAACTTCATCCGTTGGCTTCGCATTGGTGTTCGGCCTGGCGCTGATGTGGACCCATTCTTTGCGCCGGAGAGTCCGCGGGAGATGAGCGGTCCGAGCATGTGGAAGGTGCTCGAGGTAATCTTCGAGACGCTTCTCTTCTATATGCATTTCTCCTTTTTAGGTCGTGAGTCTTGGTATTGACGTATTTGCAGGTATGGGGGTATGAGTACATTAAGGGATTCACTATCCCTACTCGACACGCCAAGACAGTGCCGGCCGCAGAACGGTGGCACAAAAACTACCTTGAGTACAAGAAGAAGCCATTTGGGAGTTTAGATGAGTTGCGCCACATCTTGGATCACCTTGAAGAGGTTGAGTTCGCATCTTTCATATAATCTCTCTTGCATTTCTTTGGTTCTTATGTTTCCTTTACTTGTGCAGGATGATGTCAATTGGGATACCTGGGTTGACTTCGAGATTCCGCAGGACTTTATTCCCTCACAAAATGGGCGCATAGGGATATTAGCCTGCGCTTGGTGATGGAGAGTCCGTCCGGTTGGATCTGGAGCCTTGGTGAGAGACTTACGAGGCAAACCCTAGGCCATGAAATGTGGATAATACCATCAGACCCTCCTGGGACCATGAATGATCCGTGAGCCTTGCATGCCGAGGCGTTTGCAGCAGCTAGGGGGGTTCCTGGTACACTAATCATGCATCACTGGCATTGCCCGCCCAATTCTGGGAGGAATGGGAATAATATCGGGACCGCCTGGCCTTTAGAAAGGTGAGGAAGAAGACCTCCATTTACTCTTTTCATGCTCTTTCTACTATCGCCTAATATGACCCTTTCTTTGCTTGTTGTAGTTGGGGCCCTATTGCGAGGATGACGAGAAGAGTCAGAGCAATTCTGGGGATACGGTTTGTGGCTACCCGAGGGCGACCAGTGAGGACATCAAACCGGAACTAGAGAAGATCCTGAGAAAGCCGGTAGGTGATCCCCCCTTTCTTTGTTTATTTGTAACTTGCTCAACCTTTGACCAATTTTCCTCATTCTGTGCAGTGGCGATGGAAACAAGCAAAAGGCTTCCTCAAAAATTATTTCACACTCAAGTGGGCTCGTGAGAAAGACCTTGCGGGTTCTGTGGTTGGGGACGCAAACGTGGATGATGATGCACAGTCTCGTCCTGTGGATCCTCCTCGCCATTCAGATGCGCACGTGCCTCGTGGCCGGTCGGAGCAGATGGACCCTCCTCGACATTCTTCCTTCATGGCCGACGCAAGGCGATCTTATGGGGGTGAAGCTGCTCTCCGAAGGCACGGGGAGAGGAGTAGGCGGAGTATGGACATGCCGGCTCACGATGACCGTGGGAAGGGTATTTTTCTCGAAGATAGTCATTCAACCAGTTCTCACTACGGAGACACGGGCTTTGGCCATGACTTTCAGCGGTCTGTAAAGAACAGCATATCCTCCATGTCTTTAGGTGAGCACGAACATCAGGCGAGGTCTCATGATCATGGGAGTTCTCGTCGGAGTCGCGGCTCTCGTCGTAGTGCCCCCAGTTTTGTGGTGGAGACAGGTTCCGAGTCTAGCGCTGTTGGTGGGCGTGTGCGATGAGCAAGAAGGCATTTCGCTACATTTGGGTACCCCTCCGAATCTCATCATTCGGTCTATCGTCAATCCTATCATCCTTTGCCTCGGTACCCTTATGGAATGCCCGAGATGCGTTCTGCGTCTCTGTCTGTTGTGGATTTAGGTTATGGCACTTCCCTTGCGGTCGATCCTACCGTGGTGCTGCGATGGCTCGGGTGCATCTGTGGGGTATAACCGTGCCCTCGCAGATGACGCCTCGTCAGTGCTTCCGTCCCAACCCGTTGTACCCGTTACTCCTCCTCGAGGAGGTTTGGAGCTGCCTCGAACGTCTGGATGGGGAACACAAACTTAGGAATGGCCGGGATGGTCCGTCCCAGAGCCCGTAGTAAGATCTTCTTGGCCTACTCCACAGGGGTGGCCTGGGGGTAATCAAGAGTGGCAGGTTCCAGAACACTCTTGGCTTAATGCAGGCGGTACCGAAGTGTTACACCTATCTAGCTCAGGTGGCGATACAGAGGTGGTAGACTCCTCCTACTACCAGTGGGACACTTACTTTGGACCTGGTGGAAGCGGGGCCCATGGGGCTAATAGCGCTAGTGGTGGTGGCGATACGGAGGTCTGGCATGATGAGGACTGAGAATGATGCACATGCAGGGTCTTTATGTAATGAACTTATGTAATGCTATGTATGACTCTTTCTTAGGACAATGCAATGTAATAATGTTACTCATGTACACTTAATGCATGACGTACGGTTTTTTTTTTATTTATGCACTAGTGCGAACCACTGATGTGATGCTTATGCAATGATGGTGCTGCACTTTTTATTTTCGTATACCCTTAGGCATAATGTAACAACAATGTGCAATGCGATATGCAATCTACATGGTGGGATTACTCCCACTTCCCCAAACGAAAAAGACCAAAAATAATTAAAAAAAAAACGAGAATTAAATGCTACAAGTAAGTTCGAGCTACAGTTTCGGGGCCGGCGAAGACATATGACTATCTTGTGGACCCGCATTACGCCCCAAAATAGAGTTGAAGTGGCTCCGTGAGATAGCCCAATAAGCTGGCCAAAACCCGTCTGGGTTTTAGGCCCAAAATGATTCCCACTTCTAGGAGCCGGGCCTTTAGAACTCCACATAGGCTGGCCCAGGCCCGTCTGCGTTTCGCGCCGGGAAACCCTAACTTGGTGTGCAGTTTAAGGAAAGCTGATCTTGGCGTACAGGGCAAGTAAACCTGTCTGGGTTACGCCTTCTCCAAATCACAAGCACAAGCCAAACACCATCAAACCCGTCTGAGTTTCATTATCCCCATTATTTCCTTGCCCCGACGTGAATCAAATCGTCCTTTCGTCCCGATGGCGTTCGAGAAAAAGCTAGCCACTTGGATGAGCACTCTGTCCAAGGAGGAAAAGAGAGGGTTGGGGAGGTATAAGTTGACTTCTCTGCTAAGTTTGAGGCAAGTGAAAATAGATTGGGATTTTCGTCTTCTTTGAAACATTCAGGATAAGGAATTTTCGATAGGAAGAACAAAATCAAAACAAAATCAATTCAACAAGCAAGCACAAAGATTAATCTGGACAAAATCAAAACTCAGTTCGAAAGAGATAGGAAGAAATTTTCGAATCCCAAAGGAGAGAACAAGTACTTCAGAGGCATAAATCCGCCAACAGTTCTAAGAATAATGCAAATGTGCGCGGTTAGTTATGGACGTAGGTTAGTCAAAAAGAACAAACCTCACATAGGAAAGAACAAACACTCAAACACTCAATTTTGAATATGTATGTGTGTTTTCTCATACTCAAACCAATAGAAACAAACTACCATAAGCTTGGTAAGAACCTCGCTCTCCACTACTGGTATGCAATGCATAAGTGACAATCAAAAAGACTTTTTTGGGTTGTAACGGGGCTTAGGTTAGGGTAAGGAGCGGTAAAATTTGGGAATGAGGAGTTAAGAGCCATGCTTGGATTGATTTTCAATGAATAAAACACTCTAAACTCTCCTTCTTGCTTAATGTATGCAAGGCATTTTACCTGAAACATCTCAACTGAATACAACCAGGTCAAAGTTTTCTGAACTTTAAATTGAATCTCCCTAATCACCCTTTTATTTTTGAAACTCTTTTCTTTTTTTTATTATTTTTTTTACTTTTTTTTTATTTTTTTTGGTGGGTGATCGGGGAGAAGAATATCTATGGAATTATACCAATCGTTCAAGATATGGGACTTTCAGATTCTCCCAAACTTCATATTTTGTTCACAAACACACCAAACCAATTGTTCCTTCCAAAAAAAAAATGACAAACTCTCATCCAACCAAGCAAGGCAAAGGGATACTGGATATCAGAGGCCAAGGCTTGTATTGTCAGGGTTCAATCATGAAAAAAGGATAAACAAAGGCTAGGCGGGGCAAAAAGAACGGTAAATATAATGTAAGGAAGGCTATTTAGCTATGTAGCTTATCAAAATAAAATCGAATGCCTTAATCACTTTGTCACAGCGTGCAATGCAAATGTGTAGTCTCAAGCAAGATGCAAAACAAGTTCTAGAGATGCAACTAATGGGTGAGTCACTCAGGGGATCATGGAATTGATGAAAGTGATCAATTCAAAATTTAGGCAATGTGGACTCACGGGATGGGGTTCAATCAACTAAACTTAGCCCAAAGATTTGCGGCACGCACATTTATACTTTCTAAGATAGTCAAAGCAGTCAGATACAACTTTCATAACTTGTCTCAAAATCAGAAGGTTTGAAGGAAAAGGTTTCAAAAACTTTTGAGATCTCATCCAGATTTTTCTAAGTGAAGCAAGTTAAACTGAAGGTAAGAAAGGTTTACAATCATCACCGAAGGTGTTTCTAGTTTTAATCCTAGTCCTATCCTATATTTTTTTTGGTTATAAATTAATTCCTCTGCTGACTTGGCATCAACGCAAAGTAGGTTGATGCCTGTGGCGGTCTTCTTGTAAAGTCGGTCGTGAACGATACAGTATTGCGCTGCCATCATTCTTATCGCTCTTTGTCCTCTAGAATCAGCCTTAACGGGGTGTACGGCCTCCGTTGGATGGAATTAGTCTCAATAGTTTTCTGAGGGGGGCTAGGCGCGCTAGTGGCCCTCCTGTTGGAGTTAGATCCTTCCCAACCAGAATGTTGTGTGCTTTTCTCATTGTTAGCAGCTTCAATTTGAACACACAAGTCCTTCAAAGTTTCAAAGCCTTTGATAGATTGGAAGCCAAAATGCCGTGTGATGCGAGGATGGATGCTTTGCTTGAAAGTGCTTAGTTGCATCCTAAAGGGGACTGCCTCGTCGATCTCTGACAGCCTTGAGTGCCATTGTTCATAATAAGAGAGGAATGACTCATCATCTCTTTGCTTCATGGAAGTGAGGTCATCTACAGTGACCTCCTTTTGTTGGAGACGACTAAAATGGCTGGTGAAGGCCTTGAACAACTCGTCTGCATCAGTCTTGATGTGAGGGGGTAGATTTTGGTACCACACCTTGGCCTTACCTTCTAGAGTGGAAGGGAAGACTGTGGTGTAAAGACCTTCATCTACTTTGTGAAGAGGGGCCAGCCTCAAGAACTCCTCTAGATGATGAGATGGGTTCTCAGATGGCTTGAACCTGATGCGTGCTTGACTTTGTCCCTTACCCTTGATACATGGTGTTTGAGGATGGCCAAACCCATGCAAGCGTCTGTAAAGGTTGGATCAATTTTCATCATCCTTCTGGTGAGCATGTTAACCTTCTCTTCAAGCTTCTTGACATAGGGGCCCTCCGAGGTTTTGGAGTTATTCTTTACGGATTTAGACTTGGCCTCACCAGATGAATTGGGTTTTGGGCCCCCATTTTTGGATTGAGGGTTACCCTTGTCAGCTCCGTCATCAACTTCAGTCTCAGACTCGGAGGCATAGTAGTCGTCTTCTTCCTCAGGCCCCATTCTTTACGGATTTAGACTTACCCTTGATACATGGTGTTTGAGGATGGCCAAACCCATGCAAGCGTCTGTAAAGGTTGGATCAATTTTCATCATCCTTCTGGTGAGCATGTTAACCTTCTCTTCAAGCTTCTTGACACAGGGGCCCTCCGAGGTTTTGGAGTTATTCTTTACGGATTTAGACTTGGCCTCACCAGATGAATTGGGTTTTGGGCCCCCATTTTTGGATTTAGGGTTACCCTTGTCAGCTCCGTCATCAACTTCAGTCTCAGACTCGGAGGCATAGTAGTCGTCTTCTTCCTCAGGCTCAATTCCCAGCTTCTTGTTGATCTGCTTAATGGCTTCCAGCACGCCATTCATGGTCTGTTGATTTTCACTGAACTTCTTTTCTAGCTTCTCATTGGTTCTGTCCTCCTGATCTGCCATGCAAATGGCAATTGCTTCTTGTACCCGCTCATACAGCCCATCAAGTTGCTTGTCACCAGAACTCTCCCCGAAAAGGTTGTTGGCGAGGGATCCTGACATGGTGGATTCACTAGATTCACTGGATTGGGCAGGCGGTCTGTAGTTGGGATTGTGAATGAGCCTGCCGGTTTGTGGGTCACGGATGCGGGCTCGGAGATGGTCTGCTATCCTGCCTGCATGGAAACTGGTTTAGTGCTCGAAAGAACCTTTATGCCACCCGCCCAATGCATGCATGACTTAATGGACCTATATGAACCTAGGACATGGACATGACGCCTACATGCTGACATAAGGGTGACTCACCCACTTTTGCGGGAGTGCATGTCCTAACTCTATATGGACCTAGCATGATGACTGACAGGACTGATACTCATTGGGTCATTACTTGGATCGAGCCACGATGGATCATGTTTGAATTTTTATCGGACTCAAGATCAAGGTACAAGATGCAATGGGAATCTGACTCAAGGAGCGTCATAAAGGGCCGAATAGGATCAATAGTAAGTGGATTGGGCTGACTGTAATATCGAACAGTTTGGCCCGATGTGGAAGGAGAAGAAAAAACAGGCCCAAACCCGTCTGGGTTTGAACTGTAGTTCCTCCATTTCAAATGGGCATAGACACGATTTCGCAGCGAGTCCAACTAGGCCAGGCACATCAAAACCCGTCTGGGTTTGGGCCACCAAACCCGTCTGGGTTTGGGCCAGTCCGTCTCTCATCTTATCCTACGCGGGCTAGAATGACTTCCCACTCATGTTTGGGCTAGACATTTGGACTCAACTTTTACAGGATTAATTTACATGACATACAGATGCGGGATGAGCCTAACCATGGCTTTAGATTCCGGTTTTTTTTTTCTAGGTTTAGGGAGATGAATAGGGTACCACATGTTCTTGCCCTGGTGCATTTTCCCTATATGGAATTCATAGGAAAAATGTGTGGGGTGTTGCTCTTTGGGTTTCAAGGAAACCTTTAGAGTGTAACACGGGTGAGAGGAGAGATCAAATGCTTGGCGATGTAAGTGCATCCCGCAAGTAGTGACCTCCCGGTCTCGGGACCGATTCCTAGTTTTACAACCTAAACCAACGCTTTTGTGCTCCCCAGCCATAAAGACCCAAGAGTAGCCTGGTATGCAATATGCCTAAACATGACAAAAAGTGAAATAAATTAATTCCTCCCTTTTTTGCAAAATTCACTAAAATTTAATCCTTTCAAGTTTTACCCTCTTTTTAAGTTTAAGTCCCCAGTGGAGTCGCCAATCTGTAGACCCCGAAAAATTGATAACCTTTTTCGCGACGCTACTTAAAAAAGATTGGGAGTCGGCTAGGACTGCTTAACCTTAAATAAGGTTGAACTTTTAAGAATACTTTTGTTGACAAATCAATTTAATTTATGCGTCATAATCCCGAGATTCATTTTTTTTTACAAAGGAACAAAAAGAGAAAAAAAAAGGAAAAGGAAAATGAGCAAACCCGTCTGGGTCCATGAGTTGAACCGAACCGGGTTTGCTACTGCCAGACCCAAGAACAAATACACAAAAGAAAAGAATGAAAAGGAGGTAGTAAACCCGTCTGGGTTCATGAATTGAACCGAACCGGGTTATCCCTTGCGCCATCCACAGATTAGACCGAAGAAACAGCGAAGCAGAAGGGAGTGAGGATGGGGTTTCAGAACCCGTTCGAGTTCGTACCTTCATATCCTCACTTAATTCTATCATTTTCCTCAAAAGAATAAGAGCGCACCACAGAAATAAAAAGAAAATACCGAAGTATGAACATAGAGTCGCCAGTTGAATTTTTAGGAGAAAAACAACAAACCGTTTAAATACGGACTCCGGCCTGCGAATCCAAAGACGGATTCGAGGGTAAGGTTACGAATTTGACAATTAAAATCATCAAATCCGCCTATTCAAACGAATAGACTCTACTAGGATTAACTCAAAGCAAATAAATTGAAAAGGGAGGAATTTGATATAAATTTCACAAGTTTAACATTAATGTCATGCAAATTATGAATTGAAAATACAAGTGATACATGAATTCGTTAGGTTGCATTACATGGTTTACATCAATGTGATAATTATTCTAACCTTTGGTGAAGTAGCATGCAAAGGGAGAGAAGAGATAGAGAGAATATGCTAGTGTCAGTACTCTAGCATAATCCGTCGTCCAAATGAAGAGGGAATAGGTTTAATTTATAGTGGAATGTAGGTTAGATAGGGCGATTAGGGTTTAATTTAGGTTTAGCCGCGGTAATACGACTTCGCTAACTCAGCCGGGTTTGGGCCGAGCTGAGCTAAGCTCTGGCTCACCAAACTCAGCCGGGTTTGGACCGAGCCGAGTTGAGCTCTGGCCCACCAAACTCAGACGGGTTTGGGCCGTAATGTTGGGCCATTTCGCTTGCTTTTCGGGCTAGAAAAGAAATAGGCTTGCATGCTACTAAATTACTCGGCTAGCTTATTTTTACAGATAACTAAAATTAATACCAGTACAAAATCCGGTGTCTACAGAGTAAAGTAAAGATTTACAATCAAATCATATTAGTAGGAATGTAAGTTCAACAACGGTAAAAGACAACCAGATGTATAAATGGACTAACCCAGACTATTGGAGGTTATTATATACTTTTCGATACATAATATTGTTTGTCATATTTGAAGGTGCCCCCCTCTTATTGTAGATCAAAAACCTTAGGCCCGTAGGGGATGTCACCCGAGATATTAAAATGTACAGTTGCCCATGGGAGAATACTGGGCGAGGAATATAAATGCCTACAAAGTGAAGCGTTTGACTTGACTTTTGTTGATTGTCATAGCTAAGTACACCTTTAAGAGAAATTGCCTTCTCTTTAGGTGGAATGGACAATCATTTGCCAAAGGAGTGAGGTCAATGCGAGGTATAACAACTGTGTCGCTAATGTTACGTCCACTCATAATCTTTGCTTGGATCACTCGAGTACCTAGCCGTTCAATGATCAGGCGGGTGTTTGCAATCCGTTAGATGGGTCAAGATTTCGTAGTAGAACAATGGGAGCACCAACCTTCAATTGGATTTCGTGGTTAGGGAACCCCGATAAGTTTATACCATGCATTCTGGAGGAACGTGTCTGAGCTAAGATATCTACGACTCTCACTGGGAAGCATTGTCAAGATCCTCGAATTCAACACATCAACATCGGTGTTTAGAGGAGCCAAGATCAGTGTTCAGATGAGCCAAGATACAACGGTCTAACCAATCAACATCGGTGTTTGCGGTATCAACGGGCCAAATCTAGGTAGACGAATTCTATCGAATTTTGAAGACCATCACGACCGTTGTTGATGAGGAATTCACCTAAAATCTCTATCCAATCCAGCTCTATACCTCCTAACAATGCGTGGCCTTGTATGGAGCCATTACCAATAGCTAATGTCCATTGGGAGAAGGTATGCGAACGTTCATGTTGATCGAGGGTCAAGTTAGGTTGTAGCAGACGTATGTTGATGGTAAGATGATGCACACTACAATAACGCCAAAATGTAGCCCTCGGTAACGACGATGCAATAAAGTCAGCTCTATTTCCCTTCAAAACAACCGGAAGAATCTGTTTGAAATCACTACCAAAAATTACCATCTTTCCTCCAAAAGGTTCATCTCAGTTACAAACATCATGCAATGACCGCTCCTCAGCCTCTACGATATGCTGATGCTTCATTGTGTCTTCGTCCAATATGATGAGGGATGCCTCCATAATTAGCTTGGCCAGATCAGACTGTTTCGATGTGGAGCATGAAGACATCTCGTGTACGTCGATAGGAATCTCAAATTAGGAATGAGTTGTCTTCCCCATAGGCAACAAAAGAGTTGCGATGCCTAATATCACGACTGAGAGGACGATCAAGTTCTTCAACCTAAAGCATGTGATGATAACTTTCCTAGGTTTTCCCAGTTCTGCCACTACCATAAGTGAAGATGGGCCCGATGTGACTCCTCTCAAATGAATGAGTGACCATACGGTAAATTCGTACCTGGTCTGAGTTTAAGGTCGGTAATAACGTACCAAGGGCACTGACCTCTTCATCCTGGTCATAAGCAAGATGTTCCCGTATGGGCCTGTTACCTACTCGACGCATCATATCAGCGGAAAACAAAGGCATGGCGGGAAGTCCATAAGAGATCTGCCATTTCTATTTAAGGTCGCCTCAATCTCACTATAGTGACATAGGCCAAGGTTTTTCCTCTGTTCGACACTGATGTCAAGCACATACCCTCCCACATTCCGCATTGCCCTCCTATATAAGTTATCGGTAAGGTCTTCCTAATGTTGCTCTTATAGTATGTAAGGGCGAGAAACCTCAGAGAAGATAAGCATTGAGCATAACATAGTCCTTAGCTCAATTCCCGTAGCCTAGGTGGACCACTCGGATAGGGCATGCAACCACTCATTGTTGTCATCAAGGAGGCCCCAAGCAAAACATGATTCTTTGTATGTTAAGTAAACAACTTCGTCAACCGTTTTGATGTCCTCATATGACGTGGTTCCCTTAACAACATGCAATAACATTCTGAGATAATATCTCTCGCCCATGTTAAGGTGTACGTACGACAATCATCCAATGCATACTCGTTGCTCTCTCCTCTTGCACATTTTTACAGGTTTCTTCCACACGTAGAATGTCGAGAACACTGCATAGGTATACTTCCTGGCTGCAGCATCTATATTGTTCACATGAAACCAACCGATCAACATTATCACTCTTTCAACTTCAGCTTGGAGTATACAATTAAGGTCATCATTCTCATTGAAAACGACAAACTGTTCATCCGGTAGGTGGTACCGAAGTAACTCAATAGAATGGTAGCGATATGTGATATCAAACATAAATATCCTCCATACAGCATTCGCTAGCGACACATACCGACAATCCAAACCGTTGTGTGGCAATGCCTGCAAGATGTGATTGTCATGCATGGTGAACTCCCACCGGGTTGAGATCCTCGATGGGCGGTGCTTTCTGCGCAATGGCCAATTATAACTCCCTACATTCTGCTTGATGATGTTCACGCTCAGAAATAAACTGCGAGTTGCCCTGATCTGTGTTATGACACACAATGCGGTGCCACCTTGTGTTACACCTATCAAGCCTAACTTCTAAGGTATCCTACTCCGCTCACTACTTCCAAGCATTTGCTACAATGTTATCATATTTATCCATGTAAGGTACAACGCTCATAAGTTTGTAACAATTATATATATACATAACAAATAAATGTGCAAGAATCATAAATGTAACGTATAAGCAAAAGTGATAAAGAGAGCAACAATAAAAACAAACATGTTTTATAGTTTGTGTTGATAATGGTTTGTAACGTAAATTTTGTTTGACATATTGTAATTATTTGTAATTAGATATGGTAAATGTGTTATATGTATTTCTGTAATAGAAATAGTTAGCAAGTTGGCTTTATAAATGTGTTTAATGCAGATTTTAATCATTTCAGAACTCATATTTGTGTCACTATTTTATCTCATAATTATGATGATGGACAATATATACGAACGACTTCGAACAAAATGTTTTAATTAACTTAAATTGTCTTAGCCAAATTACTATAATATATGGATTAGTGTGAGAAGAATATGTCAATGTGCATTGATTAAGTAAAGTTTGATTTTAGATAATTTTGACTCGTTTTGAAATTGGTACAAAAATGTTATATGTCAAATTTGTTAAGTTATGTTGAAGTTAATACAAATTACTATTTGTGTCACCATTAAGGTAAGGCAAGTTTAAAATCATTAAGTCAAAATTGATTTAAGAGAATTTTAAAATCACTTTATGTTTCAATTTTAATTACATGATATTACTTACTTTTCAATATTCTTGTTGCGTTGCACAATTTAAAGGGAGTTGTTCTTTCAAACAATTGTTTCAATTGTATATATACTCTAAAAATGATTCAAATGAAACAACTCAAATTATCATTTTTTTTTCCAGACAATTGTTGTAATTCGTATATATACACTAAAAATGATTCAAATAAAACAATTCAAATATAATTTTCAGTGAATTGTTTTAAAATTACTTTTAAATTTGGTAGCCTATGTTAAAGTTGGTAAAAAAAAATAATATGATATACCGATGGATACGTATGAGAATATTTTAAGTTGTTAATTTTGTTTGAAATTTTTGCAGAAATCGTATATTTATAAATTTGTAACCCCGTATGTTAATGTTGATGAAAGTTACTATAATATATGGATGAATAAGTATGAGAAGGAAATGTTCAAATGAATTCAATTAATTCTAAGTGTTTTAGAAATTTGTAGAAAAATATTGTGCATAATTTATTCACTTATATTGAAATTGATAAAAGTTACGAGTAAATTATATTTACACTACCATTTAGAATTTGATCTAATAATTTTTACACACCCCACATTTGTGAAATAATTTTTACCTTACCTCACAATAGCTCTAAGTGTTTTTTTTTTCTACCTGAAGTTTGGCGTAATAATTATTACACACCCCACCTTTGTGAAATAATTGTTACCTTACCTTACCTCGCATAAACTGTAAGTGATCTTTATCCTACCTGAGGTTTGTTGTAAGTGTTACCGCAACACTACAACATAACAAGGATACAACGACTTAGTTGAGCGATCGATATCATATTGGTTGTAATATTTTTTCGTGCGATCGATAGCTTATGTAATGAAGCGTTTAACTCGGAGTAGGGGTATTCTATATTTATCACTTTTTTTATTTTTCTATAGTGAATAACTTAAATCATGAAGTGTATAACTAGCTATGTATAGATAGATTCACATTTTGGTGGAAATTCACGACTGTAAAAGGGTTTAGGATAGATCTACGTGATCGACAATGGAGAAGATAGTAAGGGAGGAATGAGAGGTTAGTGAGAGTTTAATGGAGCACAGGTGACGAAGATTGAGATGTCATTGCAGATTGCTTCCTGTTTTGTTCCTAACATGACATTTCATGGTATTTAAATGTCATCTTGGATTCTAGATCTTTAGCAGTATAGGCGAAAATCAAAGATCTAGATTTTTAGTAACACTTACTGTTATAACAAGTTAAAGTAAAAATCACTTAAAACTATTGTGAGGTAGAGTAAAAATCATTTCACAAAAGTGGTATGTGTAATAATTATTACGGAAAACCTCGAGTATGATAAAAAACACTTAGAGCTTATGTGGGGTAAGGTAAAAATTATTTCACAAAGGTGGGGTATGTAAAAATTATTACAACAAACCTCAGGTAGGGTAAATGTAATTTACTCTAAAAGTTTTATTTTTTTTTGAAATCAAACAATAAAGATTTCATTAATAACAAGCCATACGACACTTACAATGAAAATCATGATTGAACAATTGTAGATCTAAAGCATAGACATTAAATTCAACTTCCAAATAACTAATACTAATATTACTGACGTTCGACTCTGATTTCTTCGATGACTCTGCATCTTTACCATTGATGGAGGACCTCACAACCCGTGCTGTAGCGATTTGAAAGTAGATCTTCATTCAACGTATTAGACCACACCAACTGAACAAAAACTCTAGAAAGAGACTAAAAACCCTAAATAAGGGTATAATAAAAACTCTTACAAAAGAAGAGACTAAGTTTATTTGCGTAAACGTAAAACCAAACTAACAATTAGAGAAGAAATAAATCAAATTGGGCCTTACCATCGACAAAATAAATCGATGGTAGCCTCTTCAGGGAAGTGGATGCTAGGGTTTTCTAGAGAGAAAAAGAGAGAAGGAGACTAGGGTTATAGATTGCCACAATTTACCCTAAAAGTTACTATAATGTAATATAGAGTAAATTACATTTACTCTACCTGACATTTGTGGTAATAATTTTTGCACACCCGACATTTATGAAATAATTTTCACCTTACCTGACATTAAGTGAAAGTGATTTTTAGTGGCGAAATCCGGTTACTTCTCATCGAAAATGAGAAAATACAATAATGCCCCTATATGCCTATGTGAATATACCATGCTGCCCATAATATTGAGAAGGAAATTACTTAAATGACCCTTTCATTGTTTTGTATGGAAAAAGGTGTGTCGAAACTCCAAATTGAAAACACCAACAGTCGATTCCTCTCACACTCGTCTCCTTCAACACTCCTCTGTTAATGCCATGAATTAATATTAAGTGTAAAAACATCAATTCATATTTAATTGAAAGTCATATGAATTAATATCAAGGGTAAAAAAGTCGATTCATATTTATCTTTTTAATGTTACGCCGGAAAATCCAAAAAAAATGAATTATAATTTTTTTAGGTGGTTTAAATTTATGAACACTTAATGTCACGTAAGGTGAAAATTATTTGACAAATGTCGGGTGTGCAAAAATTATTACCACAAATGTCAGGTAGGGAAAATGTAATTTACTCATGTAATATATGGATGGATTAGTATGAAAAGAATAAGTGAATGCAAATAGATCAATTAAATAGAATGTTAAAATGGGTTAGTGATCCAAAATATAATAGGGTCATATTGAGTCTCCCACTAAATGTAACACTAGTTGGCCCAATCTATATAATACATATCAGCCCAAACCATGTGATGTGAACACTAATTCAAATCTTACACTAACCAACTGTTCGGTTGTAATTTTTGTGGTTTTATAAGTTAGGGATATCGGTGTCAGGGATGGGTGTGAGGCTTGATTAAGGTAATCGATTCGTGTAAAGGGATTTTTCTCAAGTGCGGAAAGCGATAAATTATGTAAAGAAAGCATTTAAATCTAACCTAGACATGATAATAATAAAGAAAGCAATTAAAAGAAAGCAATAAAGAAAGCACTTAAAGATGAAAGCAATTAAAAGGCATGAATGAAGACAATGAATGAACAATGAAATTGGGAACGGGAAATTATACCTTTGATGACTAATCTTCAATAAACCTTCAATCTACACTTGAATTTCCCCCGAACAAACAAGAAATTGTGGTTTGGATTACCAAGAATCCCCCAAATTCTCACTAGTAAGTAGAATTGGAGTTCCTTGACCCTCCTCCCCACTAAAAATAGAGTTGATTGTGGCTAACACTATAAAGCTTGGAAAACAAGTCAACAATGGAGATTAGAGAGGAGAGAGAGAGAGAGAGAGAGAGAGAAAACTTGTAAAACACTTCAATGAAGACAAGAGAGAGCTTGAGAGAGATTGAGAAAGCTTGAGAAAGTTGAATACAAATGCTAGAAATCAAAGAAAGCTTGAAGAACAATGAAGAACAATTGAAAATTTGAAGAACAATCAAAGAGAGATTAAAGCAAATAAAGGAAAGCAATAAATCTAATTCTACTCCTAAATTACCTAGGTTAATTGATAAAACTTGGATTAATACAAGTGGGTATTTATAGAAGTAGGAAAAATACAACCCAAAACCCTAGAAACAAATCGCAGCACGCACGTCAGTTTTTCTGCAGACAGAGTGGCTCGGGCGAGCCATTGGGGTGGCTCGGGCAAGCAAGCCTACTGTCCGGCTCTCCTGGCTTGTGTCTTTGTTGCCCCAGAAGTCTGGCTCGGGCGAGCCACTGTTCTGGGCAACTTTTCCCTGCCGACTTCAAACGTGCATAACTTCTTCATCCGAACTCTGTTTTAGGCCCGTAAGATATCGATGGAAAGCTCTTGTTGTGTACTTTAAACTCCCAAAATTTCAGACCAATCGAAGTTGTAACGAAGGAGTTATGACCCAAAGAGTGAAGGCACACGTATTTCAAACCTTTGAGTTTGTACCGTTCCCCTGTTTTGCGCCAATCTTGATATGGAATTTCCGGCTTCGGTTTCGCCTCGGCTCTCGGCTCGGGTTGACTTGGTTTGACTCAGATCTCGGCTTGGGTTGACTTGGTTTGACTCGGGAAATAGCTCGGGATTCCTTAAAAACCTTCAATTAAGCCCAAACTTCTTCTAACTCCTTATTTTCCTACAAAACACCAAATCATTATATCTAATATATAAATAAGGGTTAAAACAAGCAAATATACTCTATAAAAGAGAAAAATTTCGGCTCGAAACGAGGCCGAACACCGACTCTCTCACCCCCTCTTATATAAATGTTGCATCTTTAGTAGACCTATTCGACCCGGCCCGAAAAAAACGGGTCAAAGTCACAATTTTAGAAGGTGACCTGGCCCGACCCGAAAAATTCGGGGCCCCGAAGTGTGACATAGCCCGACGACCCGACTAAATACAATTTTTTTTTAAAAAAATTTAGATTAAGTTTAAATTTTTTGTGACCCGACCCGACAACCCGACTAAATACATAAATAAAATGCGTAAATTGTAGGTTTTTTTAATAAAAAAAGATCCATTTTATATATTTTTCGGCCCGTTGACCCGGCCCGTAGGGTCGGGGCTCGGGCCGACAGGTCAAAAACTTCCGACTCGACTGGCCTGACCCGTGACCCGGCCCGGCCCGACCTTTGAACAGGTCTAATCTTTAGACAAAAACCCTAACCCTTACCGCCTCCATCTCCATCTAGAAAATTATGTTTCTCACTGCATCCATTTCAGACCATTAGATATGCATTCCTCCTTTCTCCCTCTGAATCCCTTTTTCCATTCTCCTTTCTCCTTTCTCCTTTCTCCCTCCGAATCCCTTTTTCCTTTCTCCTTTTGCCTTTCTCCTTTGGTATCCCTTTCTCCTTCTAGCATACTAGCAATTCTTCTTCCCCCTCAATCGATTATGAAGATTCTCCTTCCCTAAATCTCTCTTAATTCTCCCTTAATTGATTATGGCGATTCTCCTTCTCCGAATCTCTCTTCCTTCATTGCCATCTACGAATCACTTTTCCTTCTCCCTTAATTTACTATTCACTCGATTAGTGTATCGCAGATCTGTAAAGTGATATTATAAGTTTTGTGAATTGTTCATCTGATTCGGCTCGTACTTGGTATTTTCATATCTATGTGACGTTATGGGCTGCTAATTCTATTTTTTTAAAAAAAATGTTTGCATGCATCCATAAGTACAAACTTGAGTTTAGGGGGTCATTGAATAGAGAGGTTATGCAATACTTGGAATATGTAAGTACAATCTCCAGTTGTTGTTGATTTGTGATTTTCTTGAATAACTTGAAAGTAATTAAAGTGGCAATATAAAATGCAGTGAAAATGGTTGTAAAACTTGTTCTGTTGGATAGACTGGTTTGTTGTAAATGGTTGTAAAAATTGCTTCCTTGATGGTCTGACAAATAAACGAAACAAAATTAATGTTAGCAACATTGAAACATCAAGAACTAAAAAGAATGGAAAATGTTTTTGTATATGAAACTTACCGGCGGATGAGATAAAAGGTCCTCAACAAACGCTATGACAATATGACAATGAAGTATGAGAATTTTCAAGTTGGTTAATCTTTGGGGAAAAAAATTGTAAACAATAACAGATGCCTTGTATTTATATATCTACAGTAATTAATGAATCGAAGTTAATGTAACCACTAGGAATACATTTGCAACCTATTCAGTAATGTGTAACTAGAATAATCAATGAATGGAACAAAACAAAATTTTCATAAATGCAAAAAAGTTATTTGCAGATATTTTGGGGGTTAGTTGAATTTTTTTAGGGTTTAGCTTTAGTGGAAATAAGATAAAGCGAAAACTGTATGTAATTTCCGTAAATACAGTCAGAGCCGTTTGTGAAATAGATAAAGCGAAAAAAAGAATTCTCAATGAATTCAACTCAACGTAATTACCATCAATGCAGTCAGAATTTGCCGATAATATGAGATTTTTGAATTTTTGAAACAAAATCTTGAATGAAAAAAGAAAAACAAAATAAAGAAATTATCTGCAATGTCATTGGTCCAGATCCCGCAAATCACTCCCGTTCTTTATTTTGTGGGCCCTACATAGATTACCATTAATATTATAAAGATTGTAACCAATAACATATGCCTTGTATTTATATATCTACACCAATCAAGGAATCGAAGTTAGTGTAACCGCTGAGAACACATTTGTAACCTATTCAGTAATGTGTAACTGGAATAATCAATGATGAAACAAAACGTAACTGCCATAAATCCAAAAGAGTTATTGTAACATCCGTACTTTTTTTTTTTTAGAATGTGTCATATTATTTTAGTTACCAATTTAGTGTATTTAGTAACATGAGTGCATATGGTCCATTTGAGTTCATATTGTCCATAAAGGCCATGCATGTCCATAACATCCATATAAGTCCATGAAGTCCATATGTCATCAAGTGCCTTGGTAATGATCCTGTTTAAAGATTTCTTAATAAGGTCATATTATGGATTAAGCTTAGGCCTAATGGGGCTTATCTTACCTAGGGAGTAAGGTGGGTAGTCCTCACTACATAACTCCCAAGGAGGTGCACCCATAGCTTGAGCTTTCTCCCTTAGTTCGTTATTAAGTTGATTTGTAGTAAGGGAGGGAAAGTAGTATTTTCTCATTAGTCATTTTACATGTAGATTCTTTAGTAATGGAAGGTAAACTAGAGTCATGTCATAGTAGAAATAGAAATTACATGTACTTAATTAATTTAAGTCTTTATTCATGTCTTCTTGAAGTAAGCCCTTGGTTCCCATCATCATCCCTTGGCCTCTATGCCTCCTTTTCCTTTGAAGATCTCCCAACATCATGCCTTCTTAGATGGATTGGTCCTAAGAGGGGGACATAAACATGGATTAGCTGAAGCTAAGTATGGAGATTATAACATACCGAACTATATATATATATATACTTACACAACCATATATGAACATACATATACATACCTAAACGTGTCTAAACATACATACACATAAACATAACAATACATAAATATTCATATACATAAACTTAACCATACATAATCATTAACATACATACATACATAAACATGCATATATACAATATCATGATCCTTGTGTGCATATGCTCTATGACCTAGATGCCTAATGCTCATAAAATGGCTTGGCCAAGCACTTGGATGTCCATGACGCCCCTATGGGATTTCATAGTGAGGATCCTCATACCATAAACCATGATGCCTACGGGACTTAGTGGTACCACTTATCATATTTTGTCATACTGCCCATGGGACTTGGAGAGTCATAAAAGAACCATAGAAGTTCCATAAAGGAACCATAGAAGAGCCATATAAGAACCATAGAAAGATTATAGAGGAACCATAGAAGGATCATAAAGAACCATAGAAAGATCATAAAAGGGCCATAAAAGGATAATAGAAGATCCATAGAGAGCTCATAAAAGAACCATAAAAGAACCATAGAAAGACCATAAAATGAGTGTGCCTTATAGACCATCACTCTTGCCCGGTAGGACTTAAAGAACCATATACCAAAGGGGACTTACTAAAGATGATTCAAGATCATCTTACTATATGCCATGAATGCATGAAATGCTCAATGATGCAAAGAACACATAGAACATGTATTATAACTTTAATCGTTAGTTAGTACCATGAGTGTCTCCATAGAACTTGTCACAATAGCTTAACATCTTGTGGTGACATCATAAAGTAGCACCATAAGTTGCATCATAACCTTAAATCATAAGTATCATAAAGTAGCATTATAAGTTGTATCATAAACTTAGAATCATATATCTCTTTGTCATATAACCAAGGTAACATCAAGATTATCACATAAAAGATGGAATAATACTACTTGATTTCATAAAAATACTTTATCATTGACTTGTTAGCATAAGTTAGTATCATCAACTTGTAATATCATACTTCACATACATCATGAATACATAGAACATAAATCTCATCAAGTGCAAGTAATCAACCAAATAAACATTATATAAATATAATGATTTTCAGCCCTTATGGCCCTCTCTTAGGCAGTTAACACACATCCATTTGGGGCTGAAAATCTAGATCTCCATACCTTGACTTCCTTGGTGTTTTTGGGTATCCTGAAAATTAGAGTATTTAATTATAATTAGAACCATAATCCTAGAAAAAAAAGCTTTCATTAGATTTTCATTTTAGTCACTTTTATCTTGTTCTTGGCTACTGGAATTTTTAAAGAAATGATTCTAGCTCTTGCTTGGGTTCTAGCAAAGGTGTAATTAAAGGACAACTTACTTTTAAATTCAAATAAAGCTACTTTTAACAAACGATTAACTCTTTGGTCTTATAACTCTTTTACTAGTGGTTTTCTAGATAAAACATAAAGAACTCAGCTCTAAACCTTCCATTTCCAGAATTGAGGCAAAAATCGTTTTGGGGCAGAAAAATCAGTTTTTTAACCGGTTTTGTTTATTTTCGTTCTCCCTCTATACAAAAGCTTTGAAGTTCATTCCACTTGGAAAAGTTCCATTTATGAGTCTAGTTTAATTCCATATTTTTATTTTATTTTTAAGAGTTATTGATTAATACAGATTTTACAAAATCCGAACCTATGTCAGAATAGACGCGAATCTGGAAAGGGTCTGGTTTTTGCTCTATAACTCACTGCCCTTATATTTTTTTTGTAACACGAATTTTTCAGTGGATTCTAGACATCTAAACCTACAACTTTCATGTTGAAAGGTTTTCGAAAATAAGATTTTATCTTGGTGTTATTTTGAGTCCGAAAAACCCGGAAACTTGGTTGTTTAAGCAAGAAAAACTCATCTTATGAACACGCATGGTGGCTGAATCTAGTGAGGCTTTTAATGAAATTTTTTTTCAATATTTTAAGACCATTTTAACACCTAAAACAAGAGTAAAAATATAAAATTCGTATTTAACGAAAAAGGGTGCCATTTTAAATCATTTTTAGCCATTTACCGGTTTTTAGAGCAACTCTTGTTCTTGTTTATGTAATCTATCATGAAAGCTGAAAATTTTGAAATAAAAAGACACCTTTGAGAGTGACTAGAGTGGATGGAAGAGATTCCTTGGATGCATGAGAACAAAAACCTCATTTTTAACTCCTTTCTTTATTTTAATGCAATTATTTTTGTGTTTGAAGGGAGTGTTTGGTATAGTGATGTTCTTGGACTGATTTGGGATGGATGAGGGGTTTTTATAATAGTGAGAAGGGAGGGGGTTGGCTGAGTAGAGAGAGAATGAGGAAGATTGTGTGAGATTTGGAGTGTAAGATCAAGCAAAATATGGAGCAAATATTTGGTTGGAATGTGTTGGATCTTCTAGCTCCTAGGTGCAATGATGATTCTAGTTTAGCAAGTTGTAGATAAAATCATGGGCTGCATATTTGGTGAGGATGAGTGGCTTCGATTTTATTTTAATTGGTATTTTACACCTAGATGCTTCCTCTAGAACTCTACTGACAATAATTCATTTCCTTTAATCTTTTTAATGGGTAATGAGCTGAATTTTCTTGTGTTCTTTTCCCCATAGGTGACAACACATTAGGGGATTACTACAAAGAATTTTGCTAATTAAAAACATACAACTTTCTTTGGTAGACAAAATTCCCAAAAATTCCATTATCTAAATTCATGTGCTTCATAGTTTTTTTTTTGAACCACAAAGACATATATATCTTGGAATAATTGTCATGTTGTATGACTAAATATTACTAAAAGGTGACCTTATTTGACCCGTGTCATATAATACCGGTCTTTTATGTTATTTCATGGGCCCGGGTTTTCATAGGTAATCTCATAGAAATTTTACCGATGATGACTAATACTTATAATCACATTTTCAATTAAGAAAATATTATGAGGGTGTTACAGTTATTTGCAGATATTTTGGGGGTCAGTTGAGTTTTTTAGGGTTTAGCTTTAGTGAAAAATAGATAAAGCGAAAACGGAATGTAATTGCCGTAAATGCAGTCAGAACTGTTTGCGGAATAGATAAAGCGAAAAGAAAAAGAATTCTCCATTAATTCAACTTGATATAATTGCCATCAATACAGTCAGAATTTGCCGATATTTTGGGATTTTTGAAACAAAACCTTGAATGAAAATAGAAGATACAAAAAATGAAGGGAAATTCCAAATGGTAGGCATCAACTAATGGGTATTCCAAATGGCAGACACCTTTTTTACTTATTCCAAATGGTAGGCTTCATAACAAAAGAAATCCATTCTATAGGCATTGTCGTTTGACTATCGTTAAGTAGTAAAAAAAAATAAAAATTGAAGTTTTCAGATTCACTGCTCCACTGGAACGAAACCCATCTTTGCCTCTCCACCCTCTCTGATTTCTTGTACAGTGGAGCATTAGACATCATCAAATACAAGTAAGACGCGCCCTCTTTCATTGCACTGGACATTCATGCCACTTCATCATCAAATACATATGCGCACAAATCCATACCCAGAACATCTCCATGTAAGCATAATCAAATCAAACAGAGCAAAACTACCTCCACCAATCCGAAAACTAGCTCAAACACTAAACACAAAACACCTCTCAAACGCAACATAGCCTAAAACCTCCAAAATCAAAATTAGGGTTTCGAGCAAATATCAGAACCCCTCGAATTACCCAAAATTAAGTACAGAGAGAAAGAGAACATACCTGAATCAGGTACAGTAGCTAGTGTTGGTTTTGACAAAACCATTAGAGGTTAGAGGCTTAGATTGAGCATTTCCCTGGGTGAGCTTGGCGGTGGCGGAAGCAGGGAGGATGAAGCAGGCAGAGACGGGTTTCGTTCCAGTGGAGCAATGAATCTGAAAAACTTCAATTTTTTTATTTTATTTTTTTACTACTTAACGACAGTCAAAGGACAATGTCTACTGAATGGATTTTTTTTTTGGTATGAAGCCTACCATTTGGAATAGGTAAAAAAGGTGTCTACCATTTGGAATACCCATTTGAAATAATCCTAGAGGGGGGTGATTAGGGTTATGTAAATAATCTGCACTTCAATCAACACAACTAGGTTAACAACACTTTTATATAATAACAAAATACTTCTTTATTAACTAAACAAAAGTGCTTGAAATAAGGAGGTTACAACTCAACTAATATGAGGATCGTGAGGTCCTCAATCAGCTTACTGTGGCAGAGAACTCAATGACAGTTTTCTACACTAGAGGCCTCACAGAAGAGGCGGTTACAAACAGAGAGAAAAACTCCAAAGTGAGACTTCTTCCTCACTTTAACACAAACGACCCTAGAGGTCCTCACCAGTGCCCTCACTGGTTACACAAACTCACCACTTACAAAATGTGGTTACACTCAGAATATTAACGCGATATTCCTACACTCAGAACTTTATCACACAAAGTTCCTACTTAGATTTGCTTGCTTGGAAATCCACACTACTCAAGAGATGTATTCGGTAGTATATATAATGGAGAGTTGAGGCAGCAACGAATTCTTTCTCTTTGAGGAGATAGTTTCCTTTCTTGAGATATCTTCACAATCTTCTATATAATCTTGATATCCTTGATTCTCTTCCCATAATTTTGATATCTGGAAATAAAGGCATCAACGGTTATAGTATCAATTCAGAGGGAATATGAGAGAATATAATTTAGGGCTTTAGAAAATACTTCCCTAAATTAATTTTGTCAATCTTTCAATCAAGTAAATGGGTCAATATCTTTTCTTAATGAAGACTTACCTTTTGAGGTTGCTTTTCTGTTTTGTCCATCCTTGATGTATCCTCGAAAGGTTGGATTTTTCTTGTATAATCTTCTGAACCCTCTAGCCATCATTGCCATTGTATCTTCCTCCTCATCATCATCTGACTCATTGTCAGATTTACATACTGCCTTGAGGGCAATTTCCTTGGGTTTTGAGAGGTCATTAAATTGGATCTTATAGGCCAATAGTTTCCCAATGAGTTCCTCCAATTTGAGGGCCTTGAGATCTTGAGCTTCTTCAATGGCTGTGACTTTTGGACCGCATTTTCTTCTAGGCAGGCATCGGAGGACCTTTCTAACTTGTTCCTCATGTGGGTAGGTTTTTCCCAGAGATATGAGGTGGTTGGTGATGCTGCTGAATCTTTTGAACATCTCTTCAATAGTCTCATTTTCCTTCATTCTGAAGGCCTCATACTTTTGGACAAGGATATCTACTTTGGTGTCCTTGACTTGACTTGTGCCTTCATATCAGGTTATCAAGTAATCCCAAACCTGTTTCGAAGTTTCACAATTAGATATACGTTCAAAATCATTCGAATTTAAACTGCAATAAATCAAGTTTAGGGCATGAGTATTTTTTCTCAATGGCTCCAACTCTTTCTTGGTCATTTCAGATCTTTTCTTTGGGACATCTTGACCAGCACTGTTCTTCTTCGTGGGAGTGGGATAATCTCCCTCGGTAACCACAGTCCAGAGGTCCTCATCTTGGTCCTTGAGGAAGACCTCCATTTGTTTTTTCCACGACCTGTAGTTTTCTCCAGTAAGTAGTGGAGCTATTCTTCATGAGCGTCCTTGAGGAGCTTCATTTGTGTTGATAGCGGCCATGATCTTTTCCACGAGTGGTTAAACTCTTGAATTTGTGAACCTGCTCTGATACCAATTGAAATAACCCTAGAGGGGGGATGATTAGAGTTATGTAAATAATATGCACTTCAATCAACACGACTAGGTTAATAGCACTTTTATATAATGAAAAATACTTCTTTATTAACTAAACAAAAGTGCTTGAAATAAGGATGTTACAACTCAGCTAATATGAGGATCGTGAGGTCCTCAATCAGCTTACTGTGGCAGAGAACTCAATGACAGTTTTCTGCACTTAAGGCCTCACAGAAGAGGCGGTTACAGACAGAGAGAAAAACTCCAAAGTGAGACTTCTTCGTCACTTTAACACAAACGACCCTAGAGGTCCTCACCAGTGCCCTCACTGGTTACACAAACTCACCACTTACAAAATGTGGTTACACTCAGAATATTAACGCGATATTCCTACACTCAGAACTTTATCACACAAAGTTCCTACTCAGATTTGCTTGCTTGGAAATCCACACTACTTAAGAGATGTATTCGGTAGTATATATAATGGAGAGTTGGGGCAACAACGAATTCTTTCTCTTGGAGGAGATAGTTTCCTTTCATGAGATATCTTCACAATCTTCTATATAATCTTGATATCCTTGATTTTCTTCCCATAGTTTTGATATCTGGAAATAAAGGCAACAACGGTTATAGTATCAATTAAGAGGGAATATGAGAGAATATAATTTGGGGTTTTAGAAAATACTTCCCTAAATTAATTTTGTCAATCTTTCAAACAAAATCTCCAATGCTGACGCTAGAGGTCCTCGGAGCTTGCTGCGATGAGGTCCTCAGACTTGACTTGAGACTCTTCACCATTAGTTGGTGCCTACCATTTGGAATTTCCCAAAAATGAAAGTATCTGCAATGTCATTGGTCCAGATCCCACAAATCACTCATGTTGCTTTATATTGTGGGCGCCACATAGATTACCATTAATATTATATAGATTGTAACCAATAATAGAAGCCTTGTATTTATATATCTACAGTAATAAATGAATCGAAGTTACTGTAAGCACTGGGAACACGTTTGCAACCTATTCAGTAATGTATAGTTGAAATAATCAATGAATGGAATAAAACGTAACTACCATAAATGCAAAAGAGTTATTCGCAAATATTTTAGATGGTTAGTTGGGTTTTTTAAGGTTTAGCTCTAGTGGAAAATAGATAAAGCGTAAACGGAATGTAATTGCCATAAATGCAGTCAGAGCCGTTTGCGAAATAGATAAAGCGAAAAAAACAATTCTCAATGAATTCAACTCAACGTAACTGCCATTAGTGCATTCAGAGTTTGGCGATATTTTGAGATTTTTGAAAGGAAATCTTGAATGAAAATTAAAAAAAAAAGAAATTATCTGCAATGTCATTGATCTAGATCCCGCAAATCACTCCCATTGCTTTATTTTGTGAGCCCCACATAGATTATCATTAATATTATATAGATTGTAAACAATAACAGATGTCTTGTATTTATATATCTAGAGTAATCAATGAATCGAAGATAATGTAACTGCTGGGAACACGTTTACAACCTATTTGGTAATGTGTAACTGGAATAATTAATGAATGGAACAAAACGTAATTGCGATAAATGCAAAATAGTTATTTGCAGATATTTTGGGGTTTAGTTGAGCTTTTTAGGGTTTAGCTTTACTGGAAAATAGATAAAGAGAGAACTGAATGTAATTGTCGTAAATGCAGTCAGAGTCATTTGCGGAATAAATAAAGCGAAAAAAAAGAATTTTCAATGAATTCAACTCAACGTAAATGCCATCAATATAGTCAAAGTTCGCCGAAATTTTGAGATTTTTGAATTTTTGAAACGAATTCTTGAATGAAAATAGAAAAACAAAAAAAAAATGAAATTATCCGCAATGTCATTGATTCCTCAAGACCCTCAAATAGGGAGGAACTTGTTGGAAAATTGTTGGCCCATGAGATCCAACTGCAAGATTCCTCAGAACAAAAAGGAATTTCCCTAAAGGTAGTATGATAATCAGACAGTGAAACTGAGGATGACAAGGAAGACATAATGGCGATGCTGGAAAAAGAATTTAAAAGACTTTACAAGAAAAATCCAACCTTCAGAGGATACATCAAGGATGCCTAAAACAAAAGACAAGTCCAAAAGGTAAGTCCTCAATAAAAGAAGATAATAAACCATTTACCTATTTTGGTTGTGGCAGCTCAAAACATCTGGTGAAGGACTACCCTCACGCCAGAAGAAACAGAGACGAGAAACAATCGGCCTAAGCGACAAAGCCATAAGGAAATGCTAGCAACATGGAGTGACAATGACTCCAACGATAGCAACAACGCGGTGGAGGAAATAGCCAATGTCTGTCTGATGGCAAACTCAAGTGAGGATCAGGATCCAACCTCACCTCACGACGAGGTAACACTAAATGAGATCCTCACATTTCCTCAACTGCACCTAGCTCACAAACTGCTTCATCTCTTCAAATACTCTAGATAATTAATTGAGAGAGTCAAACACCTCACAAAACATGCTAGTCACCAAAACAGAACAACAGAAAGTCTAAATGCCAGAAATGGTCAATATGAAAATGTAATGTTGACCGTAGAATGTCAACCCAAAAGTCCTCTCACTCACCCAAATAGAGGACCTCTTCTCCCTATCCCAAATCTGGCACCTCTCAGAAGACATCATCACAAAAAATTCCCAACAACAAATAAACAAAAGACCTCACAAAGTCCCTTGCCCAAATCATCCAGACCTCCTCGAATCACTAGAATATGGGTTCCAAAAACCTTCCCTAAAGGCTCTCCTTGTCTATCAAAAACCAAGAAAGGTATAATATAATTTACTATAGGTATGCTTCAAAACTCACAGCGACCTATGGTATTTGGAAAACAACTGTTCTCGACATATGACTGTAGACTCAACCAAGTTCTGCGAACTGAAAACCAACAAGACAAGTGGAGAGAATTCGCGTGGCCTAGGGTCTAAACAAACCATGTGGATGATGGAAATCCACCCATACAACTCATAAACACTACAAACCAATTTTTTTGGATTTTTTTATTAATGGAGATAAACATGAAATTAAAAGATGTGGACAATTCTAAAGAGAGAAAACTCACCAAATTGAACTAAGATGTTCAATCTCTAGCACAAGAACCTTCCACAAGCAAAGAGTCTTGAAACACCCAAGAAATCTCACAAAGAGTGGAGGTAGAACAACCACTCACAAAGAAGAGAAATCACCAAGCAATTTTCCACCCAAAGGATTAGCTTTCATTAATTAGGGTTTGAAAAACCCACAATTACAACTCTCCAATTGAGAGGAATTTTATTGAGTCTAATTCACCATGAGTGGAGGTAGAAAAACCACTCACAAAGAAGAGAAATCACCAAGCAATTTTCTACCCAAAGGATTAGCTTTCATTAATTAGGGTTTGAAAAACCCACAATTACAACTCTCCAATTGAGAGAAATTTTCTTGAGTCTAATTCCTAAACATTCATCAAAACTTCCTATAAAAATATAACATTGCGGTATATATAGGAAGGGGGGAATCGCGAAATTTAGTTCCGGACAGGGCCGTCGCTCGCCTAATCGTTACGCCTAATCGTGGCGCTATCACATCTGTGAGGTCGCGGGCGCGACCTTCTGGGCAGTTTTTATGCCGACTTCAAACACGCATAACTTCTTCATCCAGACTTCGTTTTAGGCCCATAAAGTATTGATGGAAAGCTCTCGGTGTGTACTTTAAGCTCCCAAAATTTGAATTGTATTGAAAGAGTTATGATTAAAAGAGTGAAGGCACACCTTTTTCTAGCCTTTGAACGCATTCACCACCATGAGTTTATTCTTTCCGATGGTTCCGAAGCCTCTTAGAAGGCTCGGGAATGGACCGATAGAGGCGAACCAAAAGTGAACAGATCCCCATACGGTTCATACTCCCCTTCTTTGAAAATAGTTGTCCTCAACTCTTGGAGGTTCAAAATTGACCGCATACCCGTGCAAACCCAAAAGTATGTAGTCGAACAGACGAAATAGAGTGGCGCTCATCGAATCATCCTTCTTAAAATTGTAGCAATTCTGGTGGAAAGTAGGGGTGTTCACGGGCGGGTACCCGAACCGATTAGATGATTTTTTCGCACTAAAATTAGGCGACAAACCTTGAGCGTGACAGAATCGAAACTTCCGTACGAAAATCAGTGCGAAAGTTCGAGGCGATCTGCTAACCCAAAAAACCTGATTAATTACAATCATATGAGTTTCTAATTTTTATTTTTAATTTGTAATTATTAATTGACACTCCAGTAGCAAAAAATGTTTCAAAAATGTTCTGAAACTGGGCCAATAGGACCAATGACATCTGAGTTTTCATACGTTTTGAGTTTTTGGAGGATTTGGAATTGGAGCACTGAGCGCCAACATTAACATAAATTAGGGTTTTTTCCATATTAAATTTTGGGCATGGAAGTGGATTGGAGATTGGAAAAAGATAGGCAAAAATTAAATATGGACCTAAATGTTAAATTTAATTTCGGGTAATTCGGGTACCCGAAAACGTCTAGGGGACGATCCGTAACCGAACCGATTAAATGAAAATATATTCCGGGGCGGGTACCCGACCCGATTAAAATTGATTTTTTCAGGGCGGGTACCCTAAATTAATGACCGGGTAGCGGGTTTCCGGATCGGGTTTTTCGGGGCGGTTATTTATGAACACCCCTAGTGGAAAGGAGGGGTCAATTCGACATCACAAAGGACCCGAACATGCCTAGTATCCATCAACTTGTTGAAAGCAACAAGGAATTCGTCACATGAGAGCTCGGGGTCAAGGCTAATGGAGAGAACCTTTTCCTCGTTCAACCTCGATGTGGAAGTAATGGAGGTCGGGGGATTGGTCAAGGACGTGTCCTCATGCAACTCAACTCCATGGCGAGGCTCGGGAGCGATTGAGCATGGCTCAACACTTGGAGACTCTATGCGGAGCTCGGTTGGAGTTGTGGGCAAGGGTGAGGGACAAGGGAGCAAGGTTGGAAAGTTTTGTGGAGCTAAAGATCTCTCAACCTCACTAGGGTCGTTTCTTCGCAAAAGTAAAACCTGATGTGGCTTTCCTTTGCTCGAAGCAGTCTCATCTCGTGTTTCACTCTTTCGGAGGTTTCTCTTCTCACTTCCCACCCCAGCTTGTGGTATATCGGGTTTGAAAGGGGGTAAAGGAATGAGTTTGATTTTCCTTTCTCCCATTGAGAAGGTGAAGGTGTTCTTCCGACCGTTGTGGATAGCATGCCGATCAAATAGCCAAGGTCTACCAAGTAGTAAATGGCAAGTATCTATGGGGACAACATCACAAAGAACACTATCCTCATAAGACCAAGCGGAGAAAGAAACCAAGACTTGTTGGGTTACCTCGAAGTCGCCATCATCTTTTAGCCCTTGTAAGCTATACGGTTGAGGATGAGCCGAGACCAGCAATTGGAGTTTCTCAACCATATAGGTAGAGGCCAAGTTGGTGCAACTCCCACCGTCGATGATGACCTTGGCTACCTTCTCACCTATGGTGAACTGAGTTCGGAGGATATTCTCTTGTTGAGAGTTATCCCGGGAATCCTTGGTCAAGATAAAGGATCGCCTAGGAGTCGAACTCTCCCCTTCTTACGCGCGGACCTCAACACTAGTCTTTGGAGCCTCCGGTGTGGTTACCTCACTTGCTTTGGAGCTTTCAACCATCTGGACCGGTGTAGCCATTGAATGCTGGAATTTTGAACTTGATATCATGGAACTCATCGCGACGAGGCCTATCAACCACTTCCCGGCGACAATGACGTCGAAGGGAGCCTCTATCATCGTCACTCGACTCACAGGTGGGAGAAGGACGGATAGGGCTACGAGTGGGCCTCCTTCGTTCGTCTTGGGGTTGATCCTGAAGGTTTATTGTAATGTTGTTTACTTGAGTCACATGGGCCTCAAGATTATTTCGAATGTTCATGAATCGACTCTCAAGACTCGGCTTAGGGGCCATAACAAGAGTATGGGTGAAGAACAGATTGTGTTTGGGTAAATTTTGTGGAGTTTGGGGGTTTTCTTGTAGTTGGCTAGTGTTTGACTAAGGGTTCTTTGTGTTTTTCTCACTTGGACATTTCATCGAACACCTTCCGTGCACCATTTTCCAACTTCACCTGAAAGCTCCAAATGACTTCAAAACCAATAAATACATACACAATATAATGTATTCCAACACTCTTGGATGCACAGGGAATGGGGGACACCAATATTTCAACAAATCCACAACACCAAGAACACCAAAATCACCACCAAACAACAACAAGAACAATTCCGGGCACAATCAAGAAATCTCCAACAAACTATGAATTCTATGCCTAGCTCTGATACCAAATGGAGAGGATCACGTGGCCTAGGGTCTAAACAAACCATGTGGATGATGGAAATCCACCCATAGAACTCATAAACACTACAAATCAATTTTTTTTGGGTTTTTGTATTAATAGAGATAAACATGAAATTAAAAGATATGGACAATTCTAAAGAGAGAAATCTCACTAAATTGAACTAAGATGTTTAATCTCTAGCACAAGGACCTTGCACAAGCAAAGAGTCTTGAAACACCCAAGAAATCTCACAAAGAATGGAGGTAGAACAACCACTCACAAAGAAGAGAAATCACCAAGCAATTTTCCACCCAAAGGATTAGCTTTCATTAATTTGGGTTTGAAAAACCCACAATTACAACTCTCCAATTGAGAGGAATTTTCTTGAGTCTAATTCCTAAACATTCATCAAAAGTTCCTACAAAAATATAACATTGGGGTATATATAGGAAGGGGGAAAAATTCGCGAAATTTAGTTCCGGACAAGGCCGTCGCGGGCGCTACAGTGGAGGTCGCAGGCGCGACCTTTTGGGCAGTTTTTCTGCCGACTTCAAACGCGCATAACTTCTTCATCTGGACTTCGTTTTAGGCCCATAAGGTATCAATGAAAAGCTCTTGGTGTGTACTTTAAGCTCCCTAAATTTGAAGTCCATCGAAGTTGTATTGAAGGAGTTATGACTAAAAGAGTGAAGGCACGCCCTTTTCTAGCCTTTGAACGCCTTCACCACCATGAGTTTATTCTTGCCGATGGTTCCGAAGCCCCTTAGAAGGCTCGGGAATGGACCGATAGAGACGAACCAAAAATGAATCGATCCCCATACGGTTCAACAAGGAAGGTAACCTTTGGAGCCAAAAGCAAAGGCAAGATCCTAGGCTTTGGGAAGGTCGGTAAGGACGTTATCACTCTCTAGATAATGTATATCTTGTAGAAGGTCTTGAATATAATTTGTTTAGCATTTCTCAATTCTATGATAAAGGAAATAGAGTTAGTTTTGTTTGATAAGCACGCATGTGTAGTATCTTCCGAGTCACATCAAGTCATATTGCAAGGTCAACGCATGAATAATGTCTATGTTATAGATTTAAGTGAACCAACAGAGGACCTCACCTGCCTTAAGGCTGGAATTGAGGAAGCCTGGATGTGGCATCGATGTCTAGGACATGTTAGCATGAAAACATTAAATAAATTGCATAAGTCAGACCTAGTCATAGGTCTCCGTTCTCAAAACTTTGAAAGAGATAGGGTTTGTGATGTACGTATGTACCCGAGGTAAACAAACTAAATCTTCCTTTAAACCTCTCAAGTCTGTGACCACCACAAAATGTCTCGACCTCCTACACATGGACCTCTGTGGGCCCATCCCATACAAAAGTCTTGGGGGTAGTTCATACGTTCTGGTTATCAAAGATGATTTTTCCAGATTTACTTGGGTTTTCTTCCTAAAAAGCAAAACAGATGCATTTGATGAGTTCTCAAAACTATACAAGTAGCTCAACGTCCTCATAGGAGATTTCTTCAAATCCATAAGGACTGATGATGGAAGGGAGTTCGACAATAAAGACATGTTCGGATCATTATGTGCCAAAATGGGGATAACTCACAACTTCTCTGCACCAAGAACCCCTCAAAAAAATGGAGTTGTCGAAAGGAAGAACATGACTCTAGAAGATATGGCACGGACCATCATTTGCGCCAACAACCTCCCCAATTTCCTTTAGGCCGAAATCATCAATGCAGCCAACTACATCCTAAATTGGTGCACTATTAGAACCATACTGAAAAAGACTCCCTATGAACTGTTCAAAGGGAAGATACCTAACATCAGTCACCTCAAGGTCCTCGGCTGCAAGTGCTTTGTGCACAACAATGACAAAAAGCCCATCAGTAAGTTTGACGCTCGCTGTGAAGAAGGAACTTTTGTTGGATACTATGTTACTAGCAAAGCCTACAAAGTCTACATGTAATCACCCAAGACAGTAGAAGAAAGTATCCACGTCATCTTTGATGAGGACAATGGTCCTTACACCCCATCTCCTCAAAATGAAGGACAACACATCCTCCCTGATGCTACTAGTGATGACGACGAAGGACCTGCACCAAGGCCAACTCCCATCACACCTGCCCAAGAGGAAACTGTCCCCTCACTTACTCCTCTTAGGAGTGGGCAAAAAATCCGTAATCCGTGATCCAATCCAAAATTTCAGTTATCCGATCCGAAAAATAGATAATTAGCGGATAATTTTTTAAGTCGGCGAATCGGTTCACCGATCCGAATTTTATCCCTGAATCACGGATTGGATATAGATCGAGGGTTGAAAAATCGAGATAATCTATCGGTTATCCGAAAATCCAAAAATAATTAATTTTCAACTTTGAACCCTTCAACTGTTTTTTTTTTTTTTTTGTAAATTAGTAGTCATTAGCGTAGAAATGTATCACAATACATAAAGTTTACCATTTTAAACCCATTAAGGTAAGAAAGACAATGATTATTATTGTACGAGTGCTTTATAATCCGTGGATATACGGTTATCCGATTCAACATTCGATTAAGCAAGACTTTTGGATTGGATACAGATCGCAAAATTTATTATCCGACAATTCCGTTGGCCAAAAGTCCGGTTAACCGAAACTTTCGGATCGTATATGGATCATGATTCTAACTATCCGAATATACAGTTAACCGATATGAATTTATGATCGGATCGCTTAACTAATCCTTGCCTACCCATAACTCCTCTTACTCCTCCGGCCGAGGTTCAACCCTCCTCAAGTCCACCATCCCCAGTGGCCTTAGCTACTACTACTCAGGAACCCGACGTCACCTACAAGTTCAAGCCAGCTCACCCTGATGATAATCTTAGACATCAACACAAGTATCCACACCAGGTCCTTATTACGAAACTTTTATGCTTTTCATGCTTTTATCTCACAGGTTGAACCCAAACATCACAATGAGGCCTTGTTGGATCCAAGCTGGATCAATGTTTTACAAGAAGAATTATACCAATTTGACCAAAGCAAAGTCTGGACCCTAGTGCCAAGACCACATCACCACCCGTAAAATCTTGAAGATGGGGAATTCATCATCACCCAGATATATGTAGATGACATCATCTTTGGTGCTCCTCACCCCTCTCTTGTTGATGAATTCGTTCACCTCATGAGTGAGGAATTTGAAATGAGTATTGTAGAAGAATTAAAATTCTTCCTTGGGCTCCAAATCAAGCAATCCAATGAGGGAATTTTCTTGAATCAAAGCAAATATGTCGTTGAGCTCCTCAAGAAATATTAGCTAGAGCACTTGAAGCACTCTCCCACTCCAATATAGAGGTATGATTGGCTCTCTACTCTATCTTACTACAAGTCGTCCTAACATAATGTGCAGTGTATGCTTATGTGCGCGCTTTCAAAGCGCCCCAAAGGAATCTCACCTCTTTACTATCAAAAGAATCTTAAGATACCTTGCAGACACAAAAGACCTTGGACTTTGGTACCCAAGACAGCAAGACCTGCATCTATGTGCGTGGCTACACTGATGCTGACTTTGCTGGGTACAAAATTGACCGAAAGAGCACTTCAGGAGGCTGCCAAATGCTTGGTGCCTCACTAATCTCCTGGCAGTCCAAGAAACAAACCTCTGTTGCCCTGTCCACAGGTGAGGAAAATTATGTTGTCGCAAGAGCTTGTTGTTCTCAACTTGTGGATCACTCACCAGATGGAGGACGTCGGTCTTCACTACACACATGTTCCCATCAAGTGTGATAATATGAGCATTATTCAAATCACCAAAAATCATGTCCAACACTCACAGACCAAGCATATTGAGATCCGTCATCACTTCATCCGCGATCATGAGAAAGAACATATATCAGCCTGGAATTTGTTCCCACTCATCTCCAACTAGTTGCCATCTTCACCAAGCCTCTCCCACAAGAACAATTTACATTCATACGATGTGAACTTGGAATGCTTAAACTTGAAGCCTAATGCCAACCCACGCACCTGTTGAGGGGGAGCCTCATCCCTCATACCCGAGGTCCTCATCATCACCCAACACCGAGTAAGGAGGAGACCCCCTATAAGGTCCTCATCTCTCAGGTATGATCCCACAACACTACTTCAAGACAACTGATGTCCCCATCAGATTGCCCTCACACTCTCTTCATAGAAACACTGGCTATATCAATGCTCTAATTACATCTTCCATATGTATTTCAAACGTTGAAAATCTCTTTAAAATTCAAATATTTTCAAATCAATTTCAAATCCGTTTTTCAGTCCCAATTTCCAGAACTCCCTTCATCTCTTTAGTTTTTTTACCAACTTCCCATAATAAACTATCACATCCTTTCTCTTCTCTGTACCTCTTTCATTTTCTCTCTCTCTCTCTCTGCAATCCTAACCACTCACCGTCACTGTCAGCTTCCCCGTCCCCTTCTCATCATCACCCTAACGCTTACCCTTCCTATTTAACTCGGTTCCCACCAACTGATTTTTACAGCAACCCCTTCTCTCCCCTTTTTCACTCTCATTTTTGTACCTTTCATAATCTCCTTTTTTCTTCCCCACTCACTTACCCCCTACCATGACAAAGTGACAATCTCAGCCTACCGCCCCTTCCAACATAGCAAAAAGGTTGCGCTCCAGTAAGCCCCCTGCTACACCAAACACCGCCTCCACCAACTCATCCTCTGAGGAATTAGCCATCATTCCTCGCCCTTCACCCGTCACTACATCCTCATAGGAGTTCCTAAAGAAGCGTCTTGAGTCTTTCAAATCCCGTCCCATACTTCACTATGAAAAGGTCGATCTGGAAGACCTTAAAGGAGCTTCATAGCACCCTCAAAGCAACCTTCTGGTCAGCACCAGTATCAATACAGCGCTCAAGGATCTGGTTCATCAGGCCGAGGCCCTCATCAAGCCTCGCTCCCCACCAACTGCCCCTGCCATCGAGCCTGCTGTTGAGGATCCTTCATATTTTCCCCATCCCTCGGACTGATTAACCCTCCCATCCTCTCTTGAGCATTTTGATACTCTGCTTTCTCTTACTTTTTGGTCAAACATTTTGAAACATTTGGTACTCTCCTGTTACCTCTTTGTCTAAAAGACAAAAAGGGGGAGAAATCTTTCCATGGCATGTACCAAATACTTAGATATTTTGCTATGCTCTTTGAACTGCTCTATTTCATGTCATATATATATATATATATATATATATATATATATATATATATATATATATATATATATATGCTTGCATGCAAATTTTGTCTTTCAAACAAAAAGTGAGGGATTGTAGAAACAGATACAACCTTTGATGCCCTCCACAACACTCACACTGAGGACCTCAAGATGCAGACGAGTCTCTACAACAACTTTTGTTTAAAAGGACAAAATTAAAGGATAAATCAAGGAAGTATCCAAAATCATATCTCACTCACATATGCGCATATTCCCTGTAATATCCTATATTGATTCATATACTTACCTTGTAGATATTGAATGGAAAAGGCCAATCTGTAGCTTCCAAAAACTGAAGATTGAGTATAAATACAGAATCGACAAGTATCAACAAAACAAGGAAAACTCAAGATAAAGTCGTTGAAGTTGGAAATGTCATCTATAAATAGTCTTGTGTGTCCTCTCTGTAAAGACAACGATTCCAAGCAAGTGAAATCGAGGAGTAGGAATTTTTAGTAGAAAAATTCTGAATGTAACCACTAGTATGTTTAATGATGAGTTTTTTTAACCAGAAAAGTGTTTCTGGTGAGGTTATCCAAAGAGTGTTGCTAAAGAAAGAGTGTCTCAATCTTTAATGAGTTGTAGTTCACCAAAATCTTTGGTGTGGCTAGCCTGCATAAACTAACTTGAAGTTTCTTTCGTTGTAAGCAGTTTTGAGGACTTCACGGTCCCATTGCTGCGGAGTATTCCGATCCCCTCATCCTCATGTGTACTTAAAGTTCAATTCAATAAAGAAGTATTATTCATCTATTTCTATTGTGTAAACGTCCTTGTGAATTTCAGTGCAGAAAATACCATCAACCCTATTCACCCCCTTGGGTTCTTTCAGATTTGTTAATTGTTCTTTTAACTTTTATGACGATCTACAATGTTTTCAATTTAATTATTATCTCCCCTACTTTTGGCTTAGTGATGGAGTACATAATCAAGACAATTAAGACAACCACCATGTAAAACAACAACAACAATCTCCCAGTTGACATGTTTGAGCAACCACTATGTAAAAGTAATTCCTATTTTATCCGATGTGTAAGGAGTTAAAGTTGGCCATATGTATTGAACGTTGGATTATACGCGCTACTAGGATTATCATGCTCTTATACTCCTTGAATGAGGTATGTGTATAATTTGATGAGCATATATGTATAAATTTATGAGCATACAATTTTCATTCTTAATTTAATCATATACATATTTGTAATTTGAGTTTACAATTTATGCATGACATATATTTATAACTTTATGAATTTACAATTTTCATTTGTGAACATTATGAAAATATCCATGGTTGGTGTTGTTAAAGATTGGTTGACTGATTGATAGTGTATTGATGATGTCTATACATAGCGATTGGAGGTAGATCTTTATCCCACCCTATGTTGAGATGAAGCAATTTGTAGAACCATCTACTGAGGAAGCAAAAAGGAAATGAACCAAAAAAAGGAGCCTAGAAAACAATATGTACACCTAATTAAATTAGTGAGTGGGCTTAGGGTTAAGCGATGGAGAACTTTGAAACATTGAAGCATTGGGGAAGCACTCAGGAATCACTATGACTCAAATAGATCTAGCTTATCTATTTAAGGATGAAATAATTTTGAGTTGCAGGACGAAACAAAACTCCACTTGGTAATGGAGGAAACTACTTGCCATTAAAGAAAAATTGGAGGAGGATTACGTTACAAATGGAGCTAAATGGGCTAGAAACAAAGAATAAACAATTGGAGAGGGTTACAAAATAGAACGAATCATATATGCATGTTGGCTCGAAAATCCTATGAACAAACAATCTTTTGGTAGAATTGGCAAAACTAACCGGAGACGTGAAACATGAACCAAAAAACCAAACTCGAATTTAAACCGTCACACGAATGGATGATCTAATGCCAACTCGGACCGATCTTCAACTGACTCGAGCCTAAACCGATTCACTCGAGGGGTAGAACAAACATCCTAAAAGGCAACCTTTTATAAGATTGTTAGTTCCGCAAATTACTTAGAAGCACCATATGGAAAACACAAGCTAGGACAAGGCCCATCTGTTCACATTCATCTTGATTGTCGCTTATGCAAAGAAAGAAATTAAAAGTGTTCTAAACTATTGAGCATGATTGGATTCGAGTGAAATATTTGTAGAGTATAAGATTTAGGTCGGACTACAAAACTTTTGTCATCCTAGTTGAACAATCATATTTCCCAAAAATTAAAAGGATGCAAAAAACCCCTAAAAATTATAGATCGGTCTTGTGTCCTTTTAGCAGAAAGTAGCAACTTCTTGTACCATTTTGCTGAGTCCTTCATGATTCTCTTCAAATTATTTTTACGATCAACATATATGAGACCAGACTTGCTTGAATATCCTTGATCCCACTCAAAATCATCTAGAAATGACCAAACAAAGTATCCCTTTATTTTGCTGGCACCATTCCTGTCACATTCAAATCTCATTTGTTAGCTAATCAAAAAATAATTTTAAAAAAATATGTTAGCTTTAAACTTATGCTACATAAGTAATTATATACTTATTAAAAAATGATGAATTTAAAAGAAACTTACTTGATAACTTTAAGAAGGCTGGATAAATGGCCTTGTATGTATTCAATTCTTTCAGTATCTTGAAGGTAATCGTGAAGGGAATATGATTTGTATGATTGATCGCTGGTGTAATAACCTATGAATATAAAAATAATTAAAAAAAGGAAATTGACATAGGTGGCATTAATTGAAATGTAACTTTATTTTAAAATATAACATTACCATTTTCTGTGATAAAGATAACAGGGTTGTCATATCTTTTCTGTATATCTAAAATAAGTTTCTCTAAACCTTGAGGATAATCAAAAAGCCAAGGAATATCCGTCTGCAAAAGAAATGGCATGCATATATGAGTGTAAGGATTGTAAGAATAGCATAATTTAGTAGATATTTGGTATGCAAAGAAAGAAGAAATATACCGGCTTCCCTATGGATTGATTATTCTTGTTCCAAACTGTGGTAATAATAAAACAAATATTAATCACTTATGTATATATACTAATATTGCATTTGTATTAATAGAGGCTTCTATATTTGAGTAAGAGATAGAAACTTAAGCATGCAAGTGGAACAAAATTATACTTAGAAATGAAAGAAATTAAAAAACAAAATGATAATGTAGATGTAATAATACATACATGTTCCAGCTGCATGAGCATCTTGGTCATAGTGTTGCATGGTTGCAGGTTTTTCAAAGGCATAGATACCGCTATAGGTATTTACCGCTAAGAAGTCATAAGAATGTCTTAGCATTTCAGATTGCTCTTTTGTAAATTTAGGTAATCTCTTTCCTACCAAGGTTCTCATTGACTTTGGATACTCACCATATGTCACTGGATTAAAAACCCTACAAACAAAGTTGGAATAAGATATTATATTACAGTTGGAGGAATTGTAGTATAGTATAATAAGGGGTTGTTTGCATTATGGACTCCAAAGTACATGGTAATTTGTTTTCTGGACACTTAATTTTTTAAGTTAATTTTTTGAACCCTAATGTTGGGTTAAATAAAAAATGACCTTAAAGTTTGTGGGTTAAAAAAAATGCATGTTTCCTGTTATATTTTTTTTCTTCCCATGTTTGAATTTTTTGGCATCAAACTTCAGGTTTAAGGTTAAAACTGTATTGAAATTATAATATACATCTCTTATTCATGTCGGACCTAATTAGACCCCTAAATACCCATAGTCCTTAAGAGCCTAAGTAGCTCCAACATGAATAAGAGATGTGTATTATAGCTTCAATATCGATTTTAACCTTATAAGTCCTGAAGTTTGGCACCAAACAGGAGAGAAATTCCAACATGGGAAGAAAAAGAAAAACGGCACACAAACTTTTTTTCAGCCCACAAACTTTAAAGTCTTTTTTTATTCAGCCCATAAACTTTAGGATCCAAAAGATTAACAATGAAATTCAAGGGTTGAGAAAATAAATTACCATATATTTGATGGTCCAAAATGCAAAAACACCCGTATATTAAGACATGAAAAGATGCTAATTACCAGCCACAATAGTGGTCGTAGAGTCTTTGAGCAGCATCTATACTGGTTTGTTGGTCATCATAAGGCTCAATCCAATCGCATGCAATAGGGATTCCAACGCTGCCATTTTGAAGAGGATGATATTTGCGCTTGTACAAGTGGAAGGCAGTGGCATGAGCTAGAAGCAGATTGTGAACCACAACGTATGGCTCTGTGGCTGAGTTGCCAACAGTACAATTGGGAGTGGTTTCGGTGGGAGTGCAGCGGTTTGGGACAAGAACCCCCTCTGCATATCCCTTTTGTGCGTGTATGTTTGGCTCGTTTACTGTCAACCAATACTTTACCCGGTCTCCAAATTTCTCAAAACATATGTCTGCGTACTCCACAAAATCTCGCCTACAAATATATTAACGTCATGCATTTATCATACATAAATTTATATAATCACTGCATCATCAAATGTATGTAACTCATATTTCACAATAAATATTGATTTTATAAGAGATAAGACATTTAAGCAGTGTCTTGGGCCAAACACTTATCATCGCCCAATTTTATTCCTTTTTAAAAAGCTAATTTTACAGTTACTTTTAGTGAAGTATTGCGGTTTTTGGCCTATTTTAGAAAAAAAATATGCTTTTATTAAATTATACTCCCTTCATTTTATAATAATTGTCATAATTTGGACTTTCATGGTCTTCAATGTCACTTTTTAATTGATATTTTTCTAACATAGTATGTTATTAACAATTGCAATATTATACTTTTATTATAATATTTTTTGTTACGAATTTAATGGTGGTAATTTTATACAGCAATTCATGGTATATATTGAGAAATTTATAGTCAAAATTTTTGAAATTTGACTACATGATTTCCAATGAGTTTATCCTAACTTTTCAAAACTATCTTGTGGTTTATTTACATCTTACTTTTTCATAATTTTTTATAGATTTTTTATTTGCACTACTATAATTGTGTATGATATCATTTAACTATACAATTTTCTGAATTGTTCAATCGATTTATATGTCAATATTTAACTAAATACCTTCTTTAAAAAAATTAATAATTACAAGCTTTTGAAAAGGCCAAAATAAACTTAAAATATCAGTGTCTCACAATTAACATGACATACTTCAGGAAAAAAAATCATCAGTTTTGCTATGTAAAAGAAAAACAAAAGAAATATTAATTCAAAATAGAAATTTATCACTCCAAAATCCTCAAGATCAAGCACCATCTAACTATTAGGAAGTAGAACCATCAATTTGTAGCTTATGTTTGGAGCTATTTTTCTATAAAAATATCCTTAAACAAACACTCCATCTATTCTGTATTAATTGTCACTTAATTGATTATCATTGTCTCTCATATCGCTTTTTAATTGATAATTTCTTATATAATAAATTAGTAACCATTACTATATTATACTTTTACGATAGTATTTTTTTGTTGCGAATCGAATGATAGTAATTTATATGATAAGTCATTGTATATATTAAGAAATTTATGGTCAAAAATTTTAAAGTTTGACTACACTCTTTCTCAGTGGATGAATAACTTTTAACTTGTAAAAAAAAAGTATTTGTGTTTGTCATCTCAAAAAATTACCCTAAATATTCAAAAACACATGCATACTGTTTTATATTCATCTAAATTCATAAATTAGATATTGAAATGACGAGTAAATTTGAACTTACACAATATTGTGGCTCAAAGGGCCACCATATCTTTGTTCAAGAACACGAGGAAGATCCCAGTGGTACAGAGTCACAAAAGGTTGTATACCTGCCACCCTCAAACCATCCAATCATGCAATATTCATGTCAAATGTCTTTCTCACTATTCATTAATTCATGAATTTAAATGATAAATAAAAATTGTGCCAATTCAAGATATATAATTACCATTGGCTAGAAGTTCATCAATGAGATTGTTGTAGAAATCAATCCCTAGTTGGTTAACACCGCCTGCCCTGTTTCCTTCTGCAACGACCAACAAAACCGATGTTCATGCGTAATTAATCCACTTATTTGATTCACAATCAGATTAGCTTATGACTAAGAAGAAAAAGAAAACGTGTATGACTAAGAATTATAGGAAAAGAAGAAAAACAGAGGGGTATTTAAGTGCAGTGATTTGCTTACTGGGCAGTATTCTTGGCCATGAGATGGAGAATCGAAAAGAATCTAAACCCATTTCTTTCATCAACTTAATATCCTCCTGAAAAACATAAACACCAAAAAAAAATATTAATGCCAAATTAGGTTTCTCACTGTACACTGAGGATATAACTTTAGACCCTTGATCAGTCATTCAGTCATACCTTGTAGCGATAGTAAAACTCATTTGTTACATCTGCGTTGCTTCCATCCACGATAATATCTACATTCCAAAACATTAGGAAATTAGCTAATTCGGTTGGAAGGAACAAAATTTAATACTTCCTAAGGCTTTTACATTCTGCAAGACAAAGGGAATTGGTAAAAATAATTTCATTCAAAAAGAAAAAGAAAAAAAAAAGGTGGGGTGAGAGTAAAAAAGGAAAGAAACAAATTACTTGGATTTTTCTGGGTATGATAATCCCAAGTACTTTGACCTTTTCCATCGGCTTTAGTAGCTCCTTCATTCTGCAATCACAAACATACAATCACATATACATACGTAACACACTACATTAGTATATCACATACGAGAACTAATGGATCAATATCCAAATTATATACTCAATAGGCAAAAGTTACATCACTTTGAATAATGCATGTTCATGTTTATTGTCCAATATCGGGTTCAAATCGAATGAATCTCACTGTTAATGTCTCTTAACTTCCCCCAAGAGAAGACATTAAAGTAATTAATCTGGACAACCAAATTGGGTAAATTCAATTGGAACCTAGGCAATATAGGGTTTTATAATCTTACATTGAGTTTGAGTCAATTAAGCAAAATGTATTTGTGGGATAGCTCATGAAAAATGAAGGCAAGAAATTAGACCTGATATGAGGAAGAACCGGCACCAAATATGAAGTCGGGTGGAAAGCTTGAACGACTTATTTGATGACTTGCATATGTTGAACCTAAAATACTTGCAAGGATAACCAGGCAAACTGCATATGACATCTTAACTTTCTTCGCAATAAATCTCAACAGAGATTTAGTCTAAGTTGGATTATATTGTGGTATTATATATAGAATTAGAATCATGTTTCAAATTTTTGGTTGTGAGAAAAAGATCATAACCAACTAATTTACCCTTAATTTTGCCGTCTGACTTGGTCTATCATAATGCTTTTTTTTTTTTTACTTTGTTTTGATCAAGATAAATTACACTGCTTCCATAAAAACATTTTAAAAAAACGCACTATTTTATTTCTCTTTTTGTATTAGTTTGTTGAAAATTCAAAATTCTTTTTGTATAAACATTTGATTGCAAAGTGTTTTCTACGATGATTGTTGTGGTAATTGAGGTTATGAAAAAGTTTTAAATCTTATTAGTGTTATTAATTACTTCGATTGATGTTATATTGTTATGTATCTTGTCCCAACACATTTACTTAAGTACAAGTAATTAACCCTATTATTTAATAAACACGTATATTTATTTTTAATAAGTACAGGCAATCAACCTTACTATTCAATAACCGAAAGAAAGAAGTGCCCTTAGAGCACATGACGCGCATCCCCGCAGCCCATGAGTAAAAATTTACTGATAAAAATATAATTTTATAAAATTGATATTTTTTGGTAGAAACATAAGGTACAAAACTTAGGACTTCTCACAAGGAATCTATCCTATCTTCACTAACTATATTACAAAATTCTCTATGAACCACATTTTCCTAGTTTACTAGGGGGAAAAAAATAAAAATAAGGCTATCTTTAGCTAGCCAATCTATCACCCTATTAGTCTCTAAAGGTATCTAACACTTTACTGTAGTTATAAAGAGAGACAAACATAATATTTGGAACTTGACTGCAGTTATAAAGAGCGACAAACATAATATTTGGAACTAAGGACTAAGGAGTATGTATATTTATCAAGGAATATTATTATTGTCACAAACCACATAAATCAAATTTTGTTGTCACCCCCCTTCTAAGAGCTTCCTAAAATCTATTCCATATTGTTGTTGCTTTTACTATAAGTATAGACGCCCTCCTAAGATTGAAAGACTAAGCCGCTACTACCGTTCCTTGCCAGTCACAAACCATGAAGTCACCTGTCGCCCTATTGGAAGTCTTGAAACCATCAAAGTTTATTTTAAAGCTACCCTTCTACAGTGCCCTCCACAAAACCTCGTAGGAAAAGTTCTCCTTCTTCCACGATGTCGAGCGGGAGAAACATCTTAATGAAGAGATAAGAGTTTTTGGCGAATTCTTCACTCTCCATTCTCCTTCTTCGCCCTAGCGAATTTGGTGATGTCGTTTGTTGGTGTCTTACTAAAAAATTTCGTATTTGAGCTTCCAGATACTCCATAAAAAAGCAACCACATGGTCTAAGTTAGACGACCTGTAGTCAACGCTAAACATTGTGATCGCATTGATGATGCCATCTTATTTAAGGAAGCATCAAACTGTGCAATCCACTTATATTATATGGCAAGATCTCGAATGCCACTAGTAATAGGGCGATGAAGAAAGGACAATGAAGAAAGAGATGACCTTATTTTCCTCACCAAACTCTTGAACTCACATAAGTTGGGTGGGCATTGTCACAACCGCCACAAAACTCCTTAAGGTCAACTTGTATGTTCAAATTCTTTCTACTTGAAATTCCAAGGGGACCTAGAAGGGTTGATGTTATGTTTGAGCCAAGTAGCTTACTTGGCAGTAAGGACCATTGCTGGAAGATCCCCAACACCAATCATCTTCATTATAATGGAATAAAATAGGTATGGCCATGAGGATCTCAACATAATCATCGTTGACCATATTATGAAACAAAGGAATGTTTCTTGTTGTTTCAAGGGTAATGAAGTTTAAAACTTTAGTATTCAAATCAATATTTCAATAGTCGGTAATATTGTTTGGATCAATCAACATTCAGGGCAAACATCACATAGCCGTCCAAAAATTAATTCTAGTGTCATTACCAAGTTTTCGTCTAATTCCCTTTGTAATAATTCCCTATTGTGAAGAATAGCCCTCTAAGCTCAAGAATCACTAGCTTTGAGATATTTCTCAAAAAAATTTATCTTCAAGCGGGTAATTTGAGCGAATCAAAGCAACACAAAGACTATGCCTAGTAAGTTAGTTCGAACAGAGTTTGCGTGAACAGAAAAGCATTTGTTCACTGCCTCCTTTCTACGGAAGCCAAGACCCCTAAATGTCTCCAATAAGCAAATTTTGTTCTCTGCAACTAGGGGTAAACCGATTCCTTAAATGAGTTCCTTCCAAAGGAAGTTTCTACTGATCCCATCAATTTTCGAGCAATCACATTAAGAAGTTAGAAACATTGCACAGTGTGGGTCGGCATAGGTTCTGTATTAGATTTGATGAGGATAATCCTGCCAACCTTGGAAATAAACTTGGATTTTCAAGATTGTAATTTGTCCAAGGTACGAGCAGATGTTGAAGAGTATGGTCTCCCTTTAAATATTAGACAACCCAATACTTACCCAAATTCTCTTGACATGGGAGACTAAAAGCATAATCGGTCTTAAACATCCTCCACACGAACTCATCGCAAAAATTGAAC